>OFHS01001188.1:0-21583 GCA_900245855.1 Calvadosia cruxmelitensis
GATGTGAAATCGTTACGACTGCACTTGCAAGATTCGTTATCGATGTTTACAGTCTTGCGAGCTTGCTTTGTCGTTTTCTTCTGCCTTACAAACAGCATTTGCGAAAGGAATGGTCCGCTGTAACCATAGAAATAATGCCTGTAACCCTTTGTCGAATACTGGGGAAACTGCTACATAGCATTGTATGTCGTGTGTCACGTGGCCTCAGCATCTGTTTCTCAGAAGTTCTTGACATCATGGTGACATTCAGAAAACATCAATACAATGAGATGTCTGGTAGAAATTATACCCAGCATCGCGGGTAAACTCAGCTAGTTTTGCCTATATATCTTAATTTTTAAACTCGCATTATCATTATATCATATATACTCTATGCAACTGTATTTTCAATTAAACCTTCATAGTTTACCAAATGTGTTCAGGTTTCACTTCTTCAAGAGTCCCAGTCATCCATTTTGCCACTGCATAGCCAGGCGTAGAATCTGTGGAAAGGTGTGGAAAAGTTGCAATGTATCGTGAAAACAGTATCCTCGGATGAACAAGAAGGAGTGCATTTCTATTACCAGGTAAGTAATATTTTATTTCTGAGATATGTTTAGGTTAATTGTAAATACATCAGGCTATGTCCTGATACACCTGAATAAATTCCAGAGATAATGTTCAGCATTGTCTTCCACTGTTAATTAACTGTGATGCAATGCAATGATGTAACCAACTGCGTAGTAAAGAAACAATCTGATTATAGACCTCCGATAAACAGCAGGTTGTTTTATTTCTTTTCTGTACCTTCTATATTACTACATCAGTGAGACGTAAAAATACTCATCAACATGCCCCGGAACGTAACTGGAGGAGCAACGTGCATACACTGAAAAATATTTTCTAGACAATAATTTTTTTCTTGTTTCAAGCATCAATTTTCATAAAATAAGACTTGGTCGGTGGAAGAACAATGGCAATCTTCATACTTGGCTTAGTAGTCTGTGGCTTACAGCGTGGACAATTATATATTTACTAGATTTAAGAATAATATTCCTTGAAATGAGAAATTTTGTTCTTAAAATGGAAACATTACTGTATATCTTGCAGTGTAAAAGTTGCTCTTGCCACCGAATAATTCAACCGTCTGATAATTCGTCTAAATATGTTTCTTTGAGAATCTGACCTAGGCGAAGTTTTTTGTTCTCTTGAGTGACCTGAATCTTTCCTTGGACTAGATTACATCGCTGTCAATAAAACTCAATCATCTCTTCAGATATTTCTGACAATGAGTCTGACAATGCCTCCTCAGCATATCTATCAAAATACGAACTAATTGGACGAACGGTTGCGAGCTCTGTCTTCACTGTGTTTCCCATCGTCTTTCATTCAGAGATATCAGCTAGGTTATGCAATCATCTACGAGATGTAATCTTTACAAAACTGACTACGTCCCGTCTTTATGCAGGAACATGTTAATACGGAGCTCATTTGATGAAAACCAATCCAAATAGATGCCTTGAGACTTTAATCTAACTGTATATCTACAAAAAAATACATAGCCAATCCGTCTTCTAGAGACCATATACAGACCGACAGTCTTTCTACGTACAGTCTTTTTCTATAGATATTTTCAAACTTGGCATACATTGAAGCTATTAATTGTTGATGCTTATCTAACATAAATACATCTGTTGCATTCTTAATCCTTTTTCAAATCTGAATGCCAAGCGCGAGTACATGAAGCTCTGCATTCATAACAAAGGTCGCGTATACTACGAGAGCACATTATGATAATTGAACATTAATTATAGTCTTATTGATATACAAAAGAGCGGTGTCAAATTATTTTCCTTTTCTTCATGTTACCTGTTAGTGAACCTTGACTTCCGACAGAAGGATTACTTGCTGTAGTGACCATTTTTCCGCTGATATATGGCATCCTAGACGCAAGATCTTTGTTCTTCGATTCGCTGTCCCATTTACTAAGCTTCTGCGTCAGTTTTACATCCGTCTGTGCTGAACTGGTTGACTTGAACACATAGGTGCTTGGAGCACTCCAAATTCCACCCCACTTTCCTATTGTGAAATCACACAAAATCTACGATAAACATTTCTTTTTTTGGCAATTTCATTCCGATAAAGCTACACGATTATCGTAGAAATAATTATATTGGATGTCATTGCAGATTCCCGTTAATAACATGATGCCTACAAGAGAAGTAAGAACACCACTGGCAGTTTAATTATGACGAATTTCTTTCATCATGGTATATTGAATATTATATATTTTGGGATGATTTAAAGCAAAGTAGATAAGACTTCAATGTAAATTCCGAATCATTGTTGGTTGAGCTATACTGTATAATGTATGCCATGAAGACTGGATAAGGCATAAGTTATATGACATAATGGCATGGGCAATACATGAAAGGAACTAAGTAGACATCAAGAAACAAATGCGAAGTTGATCATGTGCTTACATATTGTAAATTTGCTGTCTGTAATAGCCTTATTCACCCTGTATTCAATCGTCATTTAATCTGAAAATCCGATAAGCTTACAAAGCTTTTTTGCACCGAGCAGATAGTAATTTGTTTATATGTCAGAAATAAAACTCTATCTATCTATCTATAAGTAGTCACCTCTCTCCTGAGCTTCAAGTTTGTATTCCATTCTGTCAGCAGATATCAGATAAGTGTCCTTCATAGCATCTGCGTAGTTGATGATGGAGTAATCCTTATAGATTGCTGGATTGTTTTTGTTTCGTTCAAAGACTGTTTGGTCATTCCACGTCCTAGTGTGACTTGATAAGATCAATGTCCATCCGCCGCCACTGCGAGTCATATCACAATAAACAGGCATCGTTGTGCCATCGTGTAACTTGATGTTAAAGGTACCATCGTGCAGCTGACCAGCAGTATCCTTCAGTAGATGTTGGATATGACGGCAAGAATATCCAACTGGAAGAAAGTTAACATTCCAAGTAAGCGCCAAACGTTGTTACGATGTACCCGCAAGTCAGGAGACGTCGTTGCAATATCGTAGGATGTCGTACATACTGTATATATTGTGTTTATCGGATTCTGATCATTTTCAATCAAGGTTCTTGCTTCTGCGACATCTCTTCAAATTTTCTTAGAGAACTATATTTCACTAAGTACGATAAGACAATGTGAGTTGTTTTGGTTTCACAAATATTCTGATCAGCGTAAAGGAAGTCCCCAAAGCGTATAGCGGAAGTTTTAGTTTTCATGAGTGTATTGCAAGAATACAATTTACATGCTTTGTCCTTCCTTATATTTCTAGTCTTTTGAATTCTGCACCGATAAAAATCGTAATTAAGACATCATACTATCTCAGCATTGCGTTTGCTCGTCTGACATAAGACAGCACTGGACCAGACTCACCACAATCTCGCAAAGTACATGACACGTACAGGATATGGAGGGGCATCTAATGGCGCGTATTTAACAGCAACGGTACATTTCATTACTGTAGTTATAATAATAAACAAATAATTAAAGTTATTGTTATGGCATTTAATGCATCATTCACAAAAATAGAGCATCCATGAAGAGCTGTTCTGCAGCTACTTTAAAACATCCAATCACTAGAAGAACAAATCTTAAAAAGTGTTTATACCGAAACGTTGGAGATGCCATGTAGCTAAGACTTCAGGAGACATTTCTTCAGCCAGTCATTTTATCGTTAGATGACACTTAGGTGACACGCCACTGATTTCAGTGGTCATAGGTCACATTGTCTGTTCATTTGAAGATGGGAGATTATTTCAAAATGAATGAGCAACTGTTTTACGCTTGAAGTTGTGTTTGCATTATATATCTTATTCATCCAACAATCCTTCGTGTTTCTATTGACAATTAAAGTCACACGCTATGCACTAATAGTTTCATGTTGTTCCATCTACGTCTGTGCTCTGTGGACAGTCTTTAGTATGGATATCAAGTTTCAAATTTCTTCTTGTTACTGAGCTGATATTGCACCCGTAGTGAAGAATCGTAGATTTTTCAGACAAGCATATCTCCTTGCAAATAATTATGCATCCAACATCATCAATCCAGACGACAGCCTCCATGCAGAATATAGAGGGTTTACTCCAAAAGCGACATGTGTTTAAAATTCCCTTTGTCTGTTCTACATTCTACGTATCTGAAGCCATTCTTGTTCAGAACTTTACAATAGCAGCGAAGAATCATAGGCTTCGAGTGCAAAACAATTCAGTTCATCTCGCCGTAAAAGCCCAAGTTGTTTCTTATTCTTCGTACAAACCATTTTTAATGGAAAGAAATGTCACGGTGTATCACAATAGGCTTGTTAAATAAATATAAATAAGAAAAGTTGAACATCTATGCGGGAATATTTTCGGATCTGATCCCTATCAAAAGCAATGCATTATATGCATGCTTTGACTGTGTCTGTTATTTTCTCATGGGAGAATGACTTTATTTCTATAGCATTGTACTTTGGCTATAAAAACATTCTTGAATACAAGAAAACAATGTTTCAACATACCAGGGCAGGGAGTATCGTTGCAGCCTTCCTCTTCCACCAATGTATCTGTACATTTCTTACCACCATGAACTGCATATGGGGAGTCACAAAATCTTGCCCGCGTTCTAACTCCTCCTCCACAACCCTTTTGGCACAATGACCATGACGACCATTGTCCTACTTTACCGTCTCTTGGTACCAGTTCTGTAAGGAAAGAGGTTGCATGCAGAAATGTTTACTGAGGAATGATATGCTCTCTGTTGAATTTTATCTCTTGCAAAATGTTCTGCTTTCTCCGATGTGAATCATATTTATGTGACGTTAGTAGAAGCGATGTAATGCACCAAAGTAGTCGATCAACAAAATAATCTCTGATGAAACTAGTTAACTTTGTAATTGGCGAAAGTAAATACTATTTGAAAATAATGTTATCTCGTGAAAATCAAAATTGAAGGCAATGATTTATAACATAACAAGGATGACATAGCGTGCTAACTTCAATGATGAATTTCAGCCGGGATAGTATGTAGTGAAACCCTTTAATGATACCTTGTTCACAAGGCTTTGTCGGAATGCCAACGCTCTGAATTCATGTCAAGAATCAGAAAAATGGATCTTACGAAATTTTTATAAAATCATTGGATATTTTAGTACCTTAGCATGCCCTTTGCCAATATTATGTTTTAACTTCAGTATATTTTATTCTAATCACATATTTATTCACAGTTTACGTTTTTATATTAGTTTTTAATGGATTTATCTCGGGATTCAATAAAACATATCTATTAGGTAACTGCATGCCTATTATCCCTGATATTGTATGTTAGAATACGAGAATGAAAATATATTACATCATCATCATCAAGACATATATACTGTGACCCTGAGATTCTCACATATGCCCCGTGTAGTAAATAAATATAAACATTTCATGCACTAAAGAAAATTATCGCTAAGGTCCCGTTTGCTGGTGGCCGTCATCAAATTGTTCCAGTTTACATTTAAAAGCGTCATGTTTCAAGAGATTTACTTCAAAGCCAATTATTTACACACGTCTGACCCAAGAAGAAAACTCAGTAAACAGATGCAAGACTGAAAATCTTTTTGTAACTCAGTATCTTTCTAGCGATTTTTGACCTCGAAGTGCTGCCTTATTCAAACAGAACACGGATAAAGTGTTTGGAAGAGTCGGTCTCTTTCTAGTCCCAGTCCGGATTTAACTCGTACACTGCTTCTGTAGAATTTAAGCGGGTCCACTTTTCGGTGTCAAGCTCAAACAGAATGTCTCTGTTTCTCGAAGAATGAATTAATAAATGAACTCAAATTTATCCGAATAATTTTGAAATCGGCCTTGCACAAACGGGGTCTAGATCTCGTATTTCTATGATAAAGCCATATCGTGCGCCAGTCAGAATACTACACGAAGTGCTTTTGCTTTGACACTACCAAAGTTTTCCAGACAAACATCTCTTGATTTATCTTCAGTAGTTAGGATCTCTATCTAAGCTAGAACCAAGTTTTACAGAGTTAAGAAATGTTCCATGAGTGATAAGTCTAATCAATTCTCCCAACAATTGCTGTTTACTCATTTTAGATCACTACGAATATCGCAACCTTGAATAATAAAGTCTATAGAGATTTACTTTTGTATCCTGTGAAGCAACTGAATAACTGAATTCCGCCTATTCGCAAACCCAGATACAATCTTATTGCATAATTTATGGAACCTAATTCTCCGACGTATTTGGATGTTTGAATTGCTCCTTCAGCTATGCAGTTGGCATGATTCGCTTACCTAATTCACAATTTGATGTTGGATCGTAGCCACTACCACATGAACATTTTCCACTGTTCAGACAAATCTGGATAAAATGATAATGATACATATTAGTTAGGCAGTGACAGAAACAAAAAATCAGAAGTTGATAATGATAACATCTTAAACATCTGATAGATTTTCAACAATGATAGTTTTAATGAAGTCAAAGCAAGAGCATGCAAGCAACAAGCATAGAAATTGACTTAAAATGTAATAAGGTTAACAGCAAGTTTTCTTCATTTAAATAAGACGAGAATTATCACTTAAAATGTACAATTTTCTTGCATAAATGTTTCTTCAAGGTATAGATTGTGATGCTCGAGTTATCATGATGATTCAAACTTGATTGAAAATGTAAGCTTGGAACTTTCCCTGATCTTTTTTTACAGACCAATATTAATTTGTGCCTTTCTTATCTCTTTTTTTAATTTTTAAAACCTTTTTGACCTTTATTTCTTTCAAATCTCAAATATTCAAATCGCACTAAAATATGTACAATAATATGTACAATAATATCGAAATAAATTAGATATATTTCAAAAAACAAACAAATAAACAAAAAACTACTTATAAGTAAAACAAATTCTCTAGCCTTGCAGCATTTTCCCCCTGGTTGTTCCCAAAATAGATGCAGAGTTGCCTCTCTGAATGGCCATTGACAGAGACTGTCTGAGAAATTGAAGAGAACGGTGCTCTTTCGTCGCTGAAGACATTCTCTTCCCCAACTCCGCTAAAAATTCCTTGGATGAATCTCCGACTGCTCCCATCGTTTCAAAAGCAACAGGCTGGATTGCAAACTGATGGGATAGGCAATCGTAATGGCGAAATTTACGATCCTCTGCCTTATTTGCTGCTGCCGCTGGTCTTTCCGTCGTTTGGTTCAGATGGCTTTCTGCCTTTCTTTTATTATGGAAATAACCTGATCTAAAATGAAAACTACTCACTCCTCTTCCTGCACATGGCTTTCCATTGACCATTGGACAGGTAGGAAATCCAGCCGAAGCAAAGTCAACGCATTTGTGTTCTTTGCAAACCTATAAGCAAATAGTAATTTGTTGTAGTATTGACAACTGTAATATGTGTTGCCTTTGAGAAATATTAAATCCAGTTAACACAGTTGAACTCCTAGTTTTGTTTCCTTTTGCAACATTTACGAGCATAGGTTTACGCTGGGTACGATTATGAAGAATGGATGAACAGGAGCTGCCAAAATTATTCCATGAAAATATCCACATAGGAAAAAACTTTTGCGTAATCATTGTATCTGGACACAGTGGGAGGGTATAAAAATTACAACACCATGAATAGATTGGTGGCATTGTAGTTCACCTTTTAGTACAGTAACGTGGTGACGATTGCATTCTTTTGAAGTTGTACTTAGTCATTACGAGCGTCAAACGAACTACGGCAGGTAATGGTTCTAAGTATATTTCATTATGCTATTATGCTATTCTGTCATTTATAAATTAGATACTTGATTATGCTTGATTATGCTACGCACTTCACATGAAATACGGCTAGGAATGGTTCGATATACTTTACTATGCTGCTCCATGGCTTAATCATCATCTTCTACACATTAATCAATACACTTACACTGCCTGTGATATCATTCTTTGCAGCTTTTGGTTGCTTCTACTCAAACTTACAATTATGTTACAATAACAACTTACTAATCTGATAAATAACATGTAATGTGTTCTTATTGCTGTTGTTGTTGTAGCCCGTCCGTCCAATCGTCAATAGTCGGGTTGACAGCTTTAGTACTGTTGAAGTCAGATATTTAGAAATCGCGCAGTTTCTCTGGACTTATGCCAGAGATCACGGATTTTCAGGTCCGTCTTGTTGTTATTGTCGCGTCCTTATCAAATCCTCTCCAACAATACAAATAGAATCATGCTTTTGAAATAATCAACCGTTTGCCATATTTGACAGTTTTACGTTCTCTTACGTACATGCTTGTCAACTGTAGTGTGTGACCTGAATATATGTCGTTGAAAGAATCACCTTTGCATCTCCACATTTTGTTCCCGTTAGAATCATTCCCATTCCATTTCCCTTCTCATCGTCTTTTTTGTCAGTAATGTTGGCAGCACTGCATCACAATGACAAATATCACAGAATCAATCATTAAACACACAGGGTGAGTACATCAAGTACATTGTTCTAAATATAAAGTGGTACTCGCGTCAACACCACATTTCATTGAAATTTTCTGAAGCTAGTTAAGAGGCGATCCTTATAATTGCAAAATTTGGGATGTCTTATCATATCTGCATTCATTTGAGTTGATTTTGTCTTTAATTGGTAACATATTTGTTAGTTTTGCAATATAGTCAACGAAAGGAAGTAAATCGATAACGTGACAGGATCGAACTGCATCAAGCCTCTAAAACAGTAATGTTCCAAAATTTGTACAGAGACTATTCTGGGTTGAGATATTTGATTTTAGTATGACTTTGGCATATGGTTATCATACCTGCACGTTGAGTCATCAATTGTTATTGTTGCATATGATGCTGCGTAGTTAATATGCAATGGGTTGGTCCGGGGTGACGTACATTGAAGTTGACCGCAAAATGTGTCCCTGTAGTAAAACGAAGGAAAAAAACATTGAAATCGTATTCACCTTACATTTGACATCGCCATATTGAAATCTATTATGGGGTGAATATGCTGCATGCGTAATGCAATACATGACGTCACGTGACATCAAATCACGTGCATTACATTGTACAACTAGAGTTTATCTATTATTTACGTTACTAAAGAACCAAAAGTTTAGTAAGCGAGATTTTTTTATTTGGTCAGTCCAGTTCAAGACACGTCGTAACAGCCGATACTCAATTGGGAAGTATACTCACTCGCTTGCACATGATGTAGCGATGCTGCTGTCACATGTTCCAAATCCTTTTGCTTCGATATTGAAAACATTCCAGCATTTATCATCCGCTTTTGTAGCAACTGGAAAAATTAAAATAGTGTTACAAAAGTTATGTTGATGACACAATTTGTAATCCGATAAACATATTCCAAATATCCAGTGACGCAACAATATGAGAAGGAGAGCGTTGAGAAATTTATCTCAACCAAGAAAACGTTTACAAGACATGTCGATAACTTGCTTGCATGTTTTAGTGAAACGATTTGAATTTGATAAAAAAGTAATACTGGCGTCCTCCATAATCAGTTAACTACTATGTTCAACACTCAGAGAACAGACCCTTTTATGTGTGTGTCTTCTATCAATCTTCTTTGTAATGATCTCTAGTTTATTAAATATTGGTATTTTGGCGAAGGAAACGTCTTCCCTGCAAGCATCAACTTGGCTAGATCTTTTGATCTATAATCGTGCAATTTGCTCAAACTTTTAACATATTTTTCTATAATCTTGACATATTTTCCCTCTACACATTTCAAGCGGCCCTTGCGGATCTCGTACATGGAGCTGCACTTTGGTACTACATGTATCGATATTTTTCATGCTCTTTAGGAGATCATTTCAGAATTGATCGCTTTTCCAATAGGTTGTTGTAATCTTGAATATCGGATCAAGTGATTCCTTGCGTATTAATCGAGGGAAATACATACGTGAATCCCATAGATCCTTGCACTGATTCTCCACAGTTGGGACACATCTTCCTTTATTGCAGTATGAGTTCATTGTCTGCAGAAATATATCTGACTCTTCAGTGGAGAATATATACAAGTTTACAGAAATCTAACATGTGTATGATAATAGAATTCGATAATGTAATCTATAAATCGTAGTAAAATTTAGCTGTAACTAATATACTACTACAAATAAAACAATTCAACCCATTTGAAAATTAGGCAAAGGATATCAACAAAACAACTAAAGATGTCAAAATGCGATGAAAGTTATCGTCGACAAAGCACAGTTGCTATCGCGAAACCTATTTGTTTGTGCTTCCTGGAAACGAAGGGCGACACACGCAGAAAGTCTGCAAGTAGGCTGTTTCTTATCATCAACCTACTCACCAAAAAGTTCTTAGCCATTATCAATCTATTTTACTGAGATTTTTCACCTTCACATCACAGTCATCTTACAAATAAAACGACGCTTTACGCAAGATAATATGTGTTAAAAGTATTAACTTAATACGATGACTGGTTTCATGCAACAGAAATTCTGTGGAAGTACGTACATGCATTTCATCATTCTCGTCGACTATGCTAACTTTCTTCTTA
Source organism: Calvadosia cruxmelitensis (assembly GCA_900245855.1). Classification (NCBI taxonomy): domain Eukaryota; kingdom Metazoa; phylum Cnidaria; class Staurozoa; order Stauromedusae; family Kishinouyeidae; genus Calvadosia; species Calvadosia cruxmelitensis. The sequence goes on from OFHS01001188.1 coordinate 10,526, forward strand.
AGAGGTTTTTATAAGCAGCAGCACACCAGAATATCTGTTAGATTCTATTACTTTCAAATTAAACTGCAGCAATATGGAATGATCAGACAAATACGGGAGAAGGGAATGACTTACAACTCAATATCGAATCAATTTATTGACGTATAACTCCTGCGAAGCTGTCAACGCTATTACAATTTCCATTGCGGTCGATGTGTGCTGCTTTTGAACAAGTATGCAACCTTCAGCAGGACACGCTAAACATGACAGTTTTGATCAGCTTGACGCAAATAACTTCCATACCTCAGCTGGTTCTCCACTCTCGCTGTATGATTTCCATATTGTGTCATCCAGAGAATAGTCGACATAAAACCCTGTCACAGCACGACCCGTTGGAGAAGTTACTTCTATCCCACCGATTTGCTTAGTCTAAAATTCAAAGCGAGAGAATCTGTTAGATTTAAGGTAAACTGAGTTGCATGTGTTCGTAGCTCCATCCGTAAGTAACCGATTTTACAAGATCTGAAATATGAAATTTCCTCTTCCTAGTGCCACACATGAATATTGCCAAACATCAGATGACGTTTCTGCTGAGTGGAACGAATATTGGACAGGATTGAACAGACAGTAAATGTCAAGTGAGCTTGTGCAACGCGCATGATCAAACTTTAGGGGCTATGTTGGATCGATTGAGAAACAGATTCTGATTCAGCACTACAAGTAATGATATTTGTTGTGCTTTGTGGATCAACATAAATGAGATGATTACATTACATGATATTATAAGATAAATGTGATATGTAGTAGCTAAGATCATTCGTCGCCAGGTGTGAATAAGGAAAGTTGGAAGCAGTTAGAGAACAACTCACTAAAATATCATAATAATCTATCTGAATGACAATAATGTTGCCGAAAGGTTCCATACCGATCCAAGGTCAATCTTTAAGTATGCATCTGGATGGTCTTTTGTCTTAAAGCAGAAAGCAGTTGAACTTCGATAACGAGCATTTTTTGCTTTGTTGTCAGTACTTTCAGCATTTGAAGAGAAGCCACTGTCAGGAAACGATCCATCCTCCATTCCAACAGGAAGGAGACTATCTGTAATGTGAAGACAGTAAGTCGCAATGACATGTGGTTGACGGAGTAAGGAAGAATAACGTACAATGATATCGTATTCCTAGTTCCTGAAATGTTTTACATTTCGTAGCTCGTTGAAATTACGATAGAAGATGAGTGAGTCTTCATCTCTTACAGAAATCCTAATGAAAATACTAATCTAAATAAGAGGACAGCAAAGGAGGTTTTCTCAATCCATATAGATAGATAGATAGACATTTATTTCAAACAATCACAGTGGAGTATACAAGAAGCAGATAAACAATAGCTAAAATATGTACATGTGATAGTTTGACGTGACTCCGTAAGCAAAAACTGCTTGTTTATTGGAGGACGCAAAGGATTACAAAGAATCCGAAGAAAAAATAAAAATACAATTCATATAACTGTAAATTTATCAGTACAATAGAGAGAAGAAATCAATCATTGAAAAGAAAAAGAAAAGAAATACAGTGACGATTTATTATGTTGACCAAATATCAATAAATATAATGTGCAGTTTACAGATACTTCACTCGCCTCACGACAGGAAGAGATGGCATAGTTCCAAGAAGTACATATGATAATTATTGCCAGAGTTCAAATAGTGTAATATATAAGACGGACGATGTTGCTGAAACGACGATGTGGAGACGACAAATGCAGTAACTACAAGGTTAGGCGGCTACGTACTCGTGACATCATTTGATTACACAATGACGATATCAAGTTCTCATGTACCATAGGTCTACAGTTTTCAAATATCCTTGTCATTAATGATGCTTTACTAAACAATAATGACACGAGTTTGACAATTTTTCTTCTTTCAGAGTCGTAATATTTGTTCAACAGGTACCAAGATTGTAAAATACATCAGAAATAGTACTCAAGAAATTCGATAAGGCATATCAACAATACCATTGAGCATCATCGATTAAGGCAGATACACAACAATATGATAAGCAAAGGAATTAGAGGGCTGGAGAGCAGATAGACGGTTATCAATTTTCGTGCCAGAAGATAAAATGCTATGACGAATGTATCGGGCAAACCGATTTTAATTCCCTTAACGGACAGATGTACTAGACAGAGTAAAGAGTTTTAGCATAGCATTCAACAATCCAAAGAATAAAGACAAGTAAAGAGAATAGACGATATAGATTCGAACAATTATCGTCTTCTTTCACTCAATTCTCCTTCTTTTTATCGATTAGCGTTGTCGTTGTCGTTGCTATTGTAACTAAAAACAGTTTACTTTCACATCCTTCTGACATTTTGTTACGATTTATGTCCAGCTTTGACTGGGCAATATTCGGTACAATAAATTGCGCATGCGCTTAAACTTCACCGGTGTTACGTAATAAGAAACTATATACAAAACGCTCAGGCACGTCGACAAGCTCAAATCTACGTCCAGAACAACAATAAAGCTCAAACGTCACAGTATTCACTGACAGTTATACAATGATGCAACGTTCTATACCTAGTCACCTCAAGTAATTCTCACTCAATACAATACCTGGTATTAGAAAATCATGCAGACTTCGGTTCTTTGCAAGATCACACGAAGGACTTAGGTAAATGAATCTATTATCTTTTGGCCATCCACCAGATGATAGGAAGCATCGTCCTTGCGACTTATGTTTGATTGACCTTTCCTGAATTGAAATCAAATGCAGAAGTGAGAATATTCAAACCTTTGTTGGCAATAACTGCTTGAGACATGCTGCTGATCTTTGGAAAGATATGAAATTGCTAGCTTAAGTCCAAATAAAGTTCCGATCCAAAATGCGTTCATTTTCTCAGATCTGAGTTCACTTAGAAAATACGATTATCAAAAGTTTTCAAAAGTATTGCGACAATGAAAAGCGGATATCTCGATATCAGAAATTTACTTCAAATAAAATGAAGGTTGAAAAGCAGGTTGAAATCGTTAAAAATTAAGTGTTATTGATGTTCCCTCTGCCAACTTCATTCAGTTTAATTCATGTTTATGCAATACGGCAGGACGCATTTCGAGGAGCAGTAATTTCACATGTACTGACTCACTGCACTCAGTAACGCAATCGATTCTGGACTCATTTACTGCAGTGAAAATTGTACGAATATTCCATCTTGATTGCGTATTCCAAGGACGGTTGGCTGCTTTGACGTTCTTCGTATCCACAACTGAAGCTCGAGTAACTACGGTCAACTTTCCCTTCACGCCTCCTGCAATTTTCCAAGCAGGCAAGGTCTTGTCGGATATAGCATGTGTAATACGTGATTCTCCCTCGATCGATGTCATGTACTTGTTCTCCCTGAACTATTCAATGGAACGGATCACATTCTGATTTAATAACGAATTGAAGCAGAAATAATCATAGTTGCAACAAGCGTCTAGTGTTTTCTCTTGTGGCATTTTTGGATAATACCGTGCTTGTTTGGAAGGTATCAGAAAGCGAGAGAAGGAAAGCTGATCACAAATTGAGAAATCAATATGAGAACGTTCTGTAGAAGCAGCTATCAGGTCCTTTTTAAACAGCAGAAGGATGCTCTAAGTTAATGAGATAATCCTAAAAACGATAGGATCACAATATAAGTGGATATATCTTTCAAGATAATTTCTCTTGCCATTTCTCTTGCCACAATAAGAGGGAATTGTGCAAGTGTCCGGGGGACATGCCAAACTGAGTAATTTGCAAATAATTGTAGATACGTTTCATTGTATTATTTAATTAGTTATTTCACAAAGCATATTCTTTAATTTAGTTCCTTTTAGATATCTTTTACATAATGTCTTTTAAATATTCGGTTTTTAGAAAAAAAGAAAAGAAAAGTGGATTCCAACAAAAGAGATACATCATGATCCCCTGGAGTGTACTTCACATTCTTAATGCTATAAATATACGATTCCGAGATAGTGGCGGTTGGTATCATACCCACTTGGTAAGACTATCCAAAGTATTGTGTTTACATGCAAGGCACATGCTCGATATGTGCATTTTCCTAGCGCAAGACGATGATCCTCCCAGAGTTTTGATCCTCTGTCTTGTAACTGAGCGCTGCTGAGCAACGTAGGAGGATTATGGTACTATGAAAGAGGACCTTACTAACTATGATCTCCTGGAAAGAATAATCGGACAAAGCACAATGTATTCCAGGATAAAATTATCTCAAGACGCCTTCTTCGGGCATAAAGCGGGAAATCTTTTCTGTCAAATGTCTGTGCAGGCAGAACAGTTTTGGAAACGCCGACTTTCCAAGGTCGAAATCTCCCTTTTCCGATGTAGCAACAAAAACGCTATCAGTACTAATTTCTTTTTCACTGAGTTCTACTTCCATTAAACTATTGAATTTATTAAGAGGGGCTCTATTTCGTAAACTAGACGTCTCTTTCGTATTCTACATTTTTGTTGTACTTTAATGTCAACTGAGGTTTAGTTAGAAATAGCAATGTATAACTTGCTCTGTCGCATAGGCAGATATCTTGTGAAATTTGAGAGCAAATGTACAAATGCACATATAACATGAACGCAGAATATTAACTTACAGCTGTCCTCTCGTACTTTTCATCGCCAAGTGTACTACATGAATCTTTTAAATAAAGATGTCTCTGGCTATCCGGGCATACGACCTTGTTTGTACACACGTGACGAAGTGTACCATCAGATTCCAATTTGAATCGCATATGCGGATGATTACAGTTGCCAAAAGGCATTCTCTTATAGATCAACCTGGCGTCTTTGGTGTCTGAGCAATCAGTGATATTCGGTGTCACGCAAAGTGATCCAGTGTAGTATAGATCTCTTGTTGTAATTGGTGTCGCCACATCAGCCAATGCTAGAAATTAATAACATTCCATATTGTCATCCCCATATAGATATATTCGTAATAAATGCCTTTTCTTCCTCTTGCAACTCGTAAGTAAACATTCGCTGCATCAGCTATATAAATTAAATGGTATTTCATCAATAGAGGGTTTAACTGCAATATTTAAGTCGCCTATTACCGCATTCAACGCGAAGGAACCATATTTTTCATTAGATAATTGTTCTTACAGCTATTGCTCAAAACGTTCTTGGGTAGTTCGCCTCTATCCTGCATCGGAAACTCAACAAGGAACAGAATTCCTTGAACAGAGCACTAGATGTAAGTCACTGTTACACCTTTTATCCAAATTGTTGTAAGCATGTGTATATACGTTACATTATTCATCACACAAACAATAATAGTAACTGCTCAGAGAGTACTGGTTTCAACAAAGATGGCACTTTTTCCACAAACGTGAAAGAGATTTGAGCAGGAAGACATCAACTATAGTATAGAATGTAGAGTCGAGTTTAAAAGCTGGTGAAGTTTGTGAATATGCCAACACTGTGTTATAAATCACATGCTGGGAGTGAAATCAGATCCGGGGATGTTAACAGAAAGACTTCTAGACAGTTTCTGGGCTGTATCTCTTCAACGCAGTATAGAGACTTGGCGCAATCACCTCCAAATCTCGTAATGTGGAACGTATATTCACGATCAAATTAGTTATGCCAACTTCGTAAGAGCATACCTTCATGTGATTCGCTGGCCAATATCTCTAATGTCAAACAAGGAGAATCGGTGAGCTTATTTTTATGAGGAGAAATCTTTAAGTAACGTGCTGTAATCTTTGGATGGAGAAAATTAAGGACAGTTTTGCGGTAGCCTTCTGGACCTCTCAGCAGCTACGAAAGAAATTCAAAGAACATGTGAAGCGTCAGCTATGTCTTGCAAATTGCAGTGGGTGAATTTAATTATATGCCCAACATACATTTGGCTTCGTAAATTAAACATTGGAAGACCTTCTCTACTTGAACAAACGAAGTAGCGTTGTTTAGTTCTTCTTTACCAACGTGCTTAACATTTGGAGACTTAAAACAATTGTTGATATTTATACTGGCGCTGGCAGCATTTCAATATGAAGAAGCTTGGCAGTATCAATACAGATACTTAATTGCTTCTGTATTGACCCCCTTATTGTAATGTGGATCGATGCCTATCTTTTTTACTGTCGACGATACCAGTAAAGCAACCAATGTAAGGGCTCCTGGAGTTCCATCAAACAGCAATGTTTACTTCAAATATGAAAAAAATATATTAGCAATTCATCTTTGCATGCTTACAATTTTTCTGTCGTTGCAACTAGTTCCATCGACAATTCTTTCATCTGCTGGACACTAATAATAAAAATTCAAAGGGACTTCGACACCATCATAAATCACATAGAATTTCTGATCAGTTTCTTGCTGTAACAGTTGTTTTGATAAATTGTTTATATATTACCGTAGGGGACGATCCTGTACAATATTCATTCACATCACAATTGGTCGTGGATGCGCGGCAAAGGGTCCCTTGGGACTTGAACTAGGATAAGTGAAAAAGGCATCAAAAAATCATTACTCGAAATGTTTGCGAAATCATTGCACATTTGCATCTGTCAAGCCGCGTATATGCACGCCCGTCTCCTCAACCACGGTCCCTTGACGTCAACAAGGTCAGGTTTTAAGGAATGGTCAAATTGATCAACACAAGAATTCGATGCATAAAGGGCCGTTTATACATGCCCGACTTTTGACAACTCTACACGTCAAAAAAGTACCACGTGATTCTTCAACCAATCAGCGTCGCCTCTAGATTTCTCGCTTCTATTATTTCAGCCTGCCCCCTCATAGCAAGATGGCGTCTAACGACGAAAAAAGCGATGTTAAAACGGCAGTATCGCTTGAAGAGTCAACACCTTCAAGGAGAACAATGCCTGCGACTTCTTCAACTGTCGGTTTGCTATGGGACATGAACGGGTTTCTTCAACCATGCTTCAACCATGTCGTACGTCGACGTACGTCAAGTAGTTTGACGCAGCAAACACGTTTATGCATGGCCGACTTGGCCCGACAGTTGAAAGTTTGAGGAAATCAGACGTACGTCAAAAAAGCTGCCCGTCTGTCGGGCATGCATAAACGCGGCTTTAGATAAGTATAGACATTATATAAACATCGCATGTTCAATAAAGAACAATTGCGATTGAATTCAGATTGAGCTGACATCAATAATTTTGACAGCCAAGAACAATGATTGAAATTGACCATCATTGATAACAGTGATATTGAATGAGTCTAGAACAAAGACATTTCCTAGTTTGATCCCATGTGACAGAGGTCAACACGCTTATAAACAAAAATGCCTTTGAATTGCGCTTAGCAGATTGGCAAAGAAACCTTGCAGTCTTAAAGTAGAAAGGAATTATATAAGAGAAGAACCATTGTTGCTGTCCAACTGCAGCATGCGTTCTGTGGTACATACATTGCAGTTACTGCAACATTCTGGTGTGCTGAGATCACTGCATTGCGCTGACATCTTGAGCAGGCAGTTGCCTGGTTGACAACATGGGTCCATCTTCTGACACATCTGGAAGGAAAATATGACGACGGAAATCTAGTTATTCGCAGAACAAAACCCAACTGAGGTACACCTAAAGTCAAATTTACAAGATCAGTGATCATCCTCTGATGGCCTCAAGCATTTTCGTCCAAACTGATATCCCCAAACAGCATAATTCGTCAATTGCTATAAATGTATTGTAATTTTAACGTTGTCCTTTTACAAGCTGAACTATTTGATGTGCGTAACAAAGTATACCGCAAAAATAATCTATATTAGGAAGACGTTTTTGAACTCAATTCGGACACGCTAAATTTGCCAACTGGCTTTAAAGCACTAACTCCAATTTACGTCATAGTGCTAGCTTCTACATGTAAACAACTTTCTTTCCCTTTTATAGAGCTGGACGTTGTTTCTCAATTGCAAGTTGCGTTTCACTGACGTGCAAGGTAATCAATAACAATGGACCAAGGTGATTAATTCACAAACAGAAGCTATAAATGTAATGTAAAAATTGCAAATGGTACAAATATGTAACATATAAAAAATTCAAAATGATAATATGTAATACAAAGTAACGCTTGTCCCCCTCCGTGATGCTAGAAGTCGCTGAGTTGCAAGGTTACTACATCCTTCAATAAGAGACCTTCACAATAGCGTAGCAAGCTGTGGAGATTCTAAATCGAAGAAACGAATGTTATGGACTGAAAAATGAATTGTGGCAAGGCTTGAATGATCCTATACTGAAATAAAAATTCTGAAAATCACGCTAAATGGTTATTTATTTCAAGTCATAGATTCCGCATCGATGGATACACAATATCGTTGCTCGCAACGATAGCAATGAACAAAATCACCTACAATGATGGACAGCAGAATTCCTCGACCGAAATATGAACTAAGAAAATCGCGATCCCTCCTTTCTCTAGTGCTCTTTCCAATTTCAAATAATCTTCTTAGCCCATTGGCAACAAATTCTTTTTGTTAGGACATATTGACGCTGAAATGGGTATTGACTTTACTGTGTCTCACCATGCGTACACTGTGAGCCATAGACGAACACAGCTAATTACAATAATGCAAGAAGCATGTTTGAAATTAGTAGCACTACCTCGACAAATAATGCTTGTATGTGCAATCGTGCACATACAAACGTCAGAAATAATGTTTCCTTTCAAAGAGTGATTAAGAACTGGAACTGTTTGGCTGAAGATGTCATTTATCTCCATCAATCTCCTCGTTCAAACGTCGCTTTAGAGAGCACTATTCATGTTAGTGTTCATGTCCATTCTTTATCTTCGTGTAAAGTAATTAACTGTATTAATTAATTTGTATCGCTCCTTTCTAATGTAAGCGCAGATTGAGTGCTGCCTTCTAGATTTGTATTCTTATATTTTTCATTTACTGATGAATAAAGACAATTATGTATATATAAATACATCAGAGCACGTCGAGAAGCCTGTTCAAGATACACAAAGTCTCGAAGATATGTGCCCTTAGGCAATCCTGCCACAAACAATGCATTATGCGATGATTTTTGACATACATTATAGAACTAACAGATTCATCTATACCGGCAATACTCATAAACACTCTCTCGCATAAAGCCTGCTCTCGTCTAAAAAGATCAGCCCCTCTAAATTTGCAAAGCATCAGCAACAATATCGTCGTACCTCGACAGTTCCACAGTCACATTGCTCTCCTACTTCGATGATGCCATTTCCACATGTCTGGCCATACGGCTGTTATGAAACGAAAAACGATCAATACTAATTTCATCATGTGAATAAGAGAGCTGAGATAAATAGAAATAATGCTGCAATAAAATATATTACATCAATAAGGCATCTTATCAAAGCTCTTAAACACAGTTATTTTCACAATATATAGGAATCAGCATTAATTACAAATAATAACAAACAAAGCAAAATCGACAGGATACGCTAAACGACCACATTTAAGGAAAGAAGGAACGAACCATTCAAAAATATAAAACACAAAAAAATAAAATAAAATACAATTGTGATCTTATCGAATCTAATGTCCCTAATAAACAGTTAAAACGCGAACTCTAAACCAACTGACGGCATAATATCATATTTACAAGAACTAATAACTACATTATTTACAATCTATTATTTACAATTTAAAAATTGGCAAAAAATTCCCGAAAATTGTGATTTGATATAGAAATTCGATGATATTTTACAGTTTTTCGCGGTTCTTGGAAGTGGATTGAAATGATATACATTCAGTTTACACTTTACAGCTATGTGTATTTACAGCTAATATTAACATCTATGTCAGTACTGAACATAGCTACTAAACACTATTTAAGAATGGACATTTGGTAAATCGTCTGCGAATGAATATCACACGCAGAAACATTCTGTTGTAGCTTTTACGGAGTTTTCATTGGTAATGAAGAAAAATAAAGCAGAGTGCGTGTACACTCTGTGAATGTGAGACCGCACTCTTGCTAAACCACAAGAGTATCGAGAGCTGAGCTCCGCAAGAAATCGCTTCATAAGTCACTCTCGATTCTTTCGTTGTGGACCATATATTTGGCAGTTTTCAGTCGCCAGAACGAAACAGAAAGCGAACTACATCATGTTTTGCTTTCTTTGTTAAGCTTTTACCAACCACTAACAGCAAAGAATTCTGTCCGCTCAAAGCTCCCTGTTTTGGAAACGTGACATATACAAGTTGCACTATAGGCCCGTCTATTGTTCTGTTCCTCGCTTCTAGTGATTTGTGTTGACTTCCACGAGAGAGAGATTTGGGCTTCAATGCTTCCCTGTGCGCTTATAGTTTAATTTACACTCCATTCGTTTCAGAAGTATATACTGTGATGTCGGAATCATATTACTAAACTAATAAGAAAACTGTGACATATATAACTGCCATATTACCCCTTTAGGATAGTTATTCAGACAGGAAAACGGTAATTGTGCAAGTCTTTCCATGTTGCACGTTGTAAATCCAGGTCTTCGAGTCCTACAAGAAAGAAATATTTAATTAGATATTATAATTTACAATAATTATTTAATTAGATATTATAATTGACAATAATTATTTAATTAGATATTAAAATTTACAATAATTATTTAATTAGATATTATAATTTACAATAATTATATAATTTATTTACAATTGTATGGAATTTAATTATTCAAGCAATCATGGAAAATTCTTAATTTAATAGCGACGGAAATCTTAGCATAGCCAAGTATGAAACATACTGTAAGTAGATGCGTGCTGCATGGGTATATAGATGAGAGACTGGAATGGATGGGTATAGCGAAGTGTGTTCAAGATTCAAAAAGTCACCGCAAAACGTCCTCTACGACATGAGCCCTTATGCCATGCAAACTCTAACGATGCATTATGCCTTGAATTTCATCTTGGGCATACATTCTACAACCAAGTCCAATTAGTTGGCATTCACATAGTATTTGTAACAATTGACACTATGGAAACAATCCATGACAGCTCCTGCTTATCTCACAAATAACCACGTACAGACTTTTAATTATGAGTGTTAATACAAGTCCGGTAGTGCACGAACTGTTTCAGGACATTAATAGCCAAGCA
>OFHS01001189.1:17953-30303 GCA_900245855.1 Calvadosia cruxmelitensis
ACGTCGTTTTTCTAGGGATTGCAGATCCAACTGCTTGAGACGCTCCTCGTAGGAAGGTGAACTATCATAGCAACGTTGAACTATCATAGAAACTTCTTTTAGTAAAGCGAGAATCCGCTAAAAAGAATCAAAATAGAGCAGTCCTTAGGTGATTTTAGTAATCGGTATGGACTGTAGACCTGCTGTACAGCGTACACTGATTCCATCATTTTGCAATCCACATCTTTAGATACGGTAGACTGTGCATAGCCTTCAGTCATACGCCAAAGATCACGTAAGTTGCGAGTTTGTGAGTGTAATTAGGGTGTATTTAATAGCAGTTGGCGGAGGTCAAAATGTAGGTATTTGTGAAAAAATAAAGTAAAAACAAGAATATTTGATTGTACGCAAGTGTGGCTGTAAACAAAGCGGCAGTAAGCGAGTCGATTGTATCAACTGAATGCCATGTTACAAATGTTGGTTGTAGATCGAGCGTGACTCTTGTCTTTTTTCTTACAGACTGCGTTTGCCCCCTTGGCTCAAGACAGATATCCCGATCGGCAAGAACTACACACGCTTGAAATCATCTTTGAGAGACCTAAAACTTTCCACAGTAAGGGGTCATTACTGAATCTTATAAGATAATCAATGAGCATTCTTAATTACAGAACTGGACGTGGTAATCATGTTGTTTGTTGTTATGTTCGGCTTTGTTCGATTATATGAAGTTGTTTGAAAATGTCATTTTCAACAGTTATATATGGGCAACACTTCACCAAACTGTGTTTTGCACATATTAGCCTTGTATGGACCGTTTCCTTTGGGAAATGCATCAGCTGGATATTGTGCCTGGCAAACTTACTAGTACAAATTTAAAAATCTGGACGAAAATATAGTGATGCCGTAATGACATCATAGAAAACATCTTGGTAGTACCGCCATGTTGTTTTAGCATTTGTTCCAGTGTTGTACAGGCATCAAGTTTTAAGCAGTCAGTATGCCCGGAGAAGGATATCATTGAAGATCTGTAGATTACAAATCCCAAGATAGAATGATGCAATGTAAACTTGTTAACTCTTGTCCTGCTAGTGACGTATATATACGTTTTTGAAGCAAGTCAAAAGTAGCAACAAATAACCAATCAGAAAGCTAGTCCCTAGCAATCAGCCAATGAACAATCTATAAAGCGATTTCAAGTCTTCATTTAACTAGTTTTGTAAGCAGGACAAGGGTTAATATCATTATGGCTTTAATTCCGATGCTGCATCACAAAATGGGATAAGAAGTAGTCAATAAGGCATTCAGAAAAATGAATCGGCAAAGCCAGCTTGTCACCATGTGGTTTGTGGGGCTAGCCCGTGACGAGGAGCATGTCCAATGATCTTTGCCATGGTCAATTGTCTTGCTCTTGTTAGGTATGTGAAGAGGCAAAGTGTCCAAACATCGGCGAATGCTGGGGTGGTGGGGAAAGTGGAACAGCCACAGCGACAATCATGGTAAGTGCAACATTGACAAGGATTGGATAGGTCTATTGTTATCGATACCTGCTCAAAACTTGTAATTGTATGTATGTTATTCTTATGTTTTCACTGTAGTTTGATGTCATTATATATTTAAGTTACGTAATAATCACACATGTTTAGCCTAGCCCCATTTATTTTAGAACAATTCAAGCTATAGTCATAAACACACATCTGATTCGTCGTCTCGTTTTGCCTCCTTGCCTTCCCTTGTGGTTAGTTACCATGAACCCACGGACATTATTAGATATTACATCCTGACTGTTAAAATTTTGCAAGACTCCACTCATAAGCAGATCCCAGTAATCCAACTCGCTGTCTGTTACATCCATGGTTACATCTGCTCTTTGCTAACGACGGATCTCAAGCTTCGAATTGAAATAAATCATTTAATTAAGTATTTTGTTTGCAGCAGCTTTTGTTGTGCAGTAGAGTGATTGATTCTTTGATCAGTCTCAATTAATATACCAATACCTGATCATTGCTTTTTATTAGGGAGGTTTAGATAGTGGCCAAGTTCCAGTTCCAGTTCCAGTTCCAGTTTGACGAGTGCGCAGCTTTTATGCGCTTGTATGCGGGAATCCCCTTTTGAAACTCGTCCTCTCCTTCTGGTTCACGACCAGGTTCTGTGGAAAACTCGACACGGAGAGAACCAGTTTGTTTGTAAACACTGGTTACCCTTCAAAATGGTGGACGGCAGCACGAACTCTTTGTTTGGGAAGAAACCCACGAGAAGTTGTAGTAGAAGTGACCCAGCAGCTCCATTTGGGCAGACAAACTGGTCAGGTAGTCTCAGAGCAGCAGCTAGGCGGGGAATTTCAGACTTACCGAAACAAAATTCGCTGAAGCATTCATCGTCCAGCGACCAGGATCAACTTTAAGTCCTACCTGCAGTAGGTCTACCTCCAATATGAAAAAACAGGAGCTACACTAATGGAAGCTCCCGCTACTGCAAAGAATTCAGCTTCCCCAATCACATCTTGACCATACAGGATGGCTGCAGCTTGTAGCAAAGCATCCCCTTCTTGCTGCTCCATTTTCGAGGTTGAAAAATGGAACTCGTCCTTTGAATGAAATCTAAACCCTCGTTGGGGTGCAGGACCAGGACGAGTCGAACCCAGTCCACAACAACCAAAACTGGAACTGGAACTGGAGCTCGTCCTCTATCTAAACCTTCCTATTGCTTCATTGTTGACACTTATTTGTCCTATATGAAGCAAATATCTGTCGTAAGAGACCACATTGAAGTGATCCCTTCTAAGCTAGAACAATACAAATTTACCTGTGTCAAGTAGCAATTTCACCTGCGCTAAGAAATACATTGTTACAGTGAAACCTGTCTATAAAGGTCACCTCTGGGGCTTGAGAAAAATGGCCTTACAGAAGGGTGGCCTTTTCGTCCAGGTTGCTTTCTATACAAAGCATCATTTTGGGGTAATGAAGAGTGGCCTTTATACACAGGTGGCTGCTAGTACAGGTTTGACTGTATTGATGCCGGGTGATACCAATTTGACTACTTTGAATCCTACTTGCTAAAACTACTTGACTTGAATTTGCTTCTGGATGTAGATCCTTGGCGATACGTGCACAAGGGGATGTCGTTTCTGTTCGGTGAAGACGGCACGTAAGCCACCGCCACCGGACCCCATGGAACCGGTCAACACGGCCGAAGCAATCAGCAAATGGAATGTAGACTATATTGTCATGACGTCAGTGGACAGGGATGGTACGTGTCAATTAGGATTTGCTTAATTTTGTAGAACCAAAAATAAAACCTTTATACCTCCAAAGGGCTTGATCATTATGCAAACTGCTAGCTTTTACTGTATCCTTTTAATCTGCCATTGAAAATACAGTAGTTGGATTGGTATTTCCCAGATTTGTATTGATTCCTTAAAAAAGACGCCAGTACCCCAGTTCCCCAGTACCCCTTTTCTGCCAGAAAACCTAGGTTTAACCTGTATTCAGTAGTCTTGCGTGTTCTCAGTATCGGTTAATGCTTTATGTCCACTTGTGGGAAATCCTGTCCTTGGATCAAGCGTTTTCCCCGTAACAGATTATTTGTTCTATGATTTTTATCTGTCTTGACATTACAGACTTGCCAGACGGCGGATCAGAGCATTTCGCGCAGACTGTCAGAGAAATCAAGAAACGGTACATCATCATCATCATTCATTGTTGCTTGTGTTGCTAAATGTTAAGCAGATATGCCCCATATGCATTTTCATTGCTGTCTATTGTTCAGCAGTCCTTTGAGCTCATTCTTCATTGAGTTGGGACATGGTTCCTGTAGTGGCAGGTATGAAGTTAGCTGAGTAAATACGTAGAAGGCAGACCGCATTATTGACCTCAGTCCACATCGGTTTACCGCTTCGATGCTATTCTAGTTACAGCCAAACCCGGATTAGCGGCCACCTCTATAGAGCAGCCACCTGTGCATAAAGACCACTTTTCATAACCCCAAAATGAATGACACTTTCTATAGAAGTCAACATGGACAGATAAGCCACCTGCCTATAAAGGTCATTGTCCTCAGGTCCTAAAGGTGACCGTTATAGACAGGTTTTATTGTACCTGGTATTTAAAATTAATAACTTGATCTGTTTGTTTGGTGTAGGTCGCCCAATATCCTCGTTGAATGCCTAACCCCTGATTTCCGTGGGAACAAAAGGCAAATCGAGACTGTTGCTACTTCAGGTCTAGATGTTTACGCTCATAACATTGAGACAGTCAAAGGTTTAACCTGGTAAGCGCATGCGAAAATATTGTTTTTAAAGGAATGAAAAATTGGTTCTGAAATTTAAAATAGATCTAGTATTAGTTCAAAAGTCATTTCTTGCATGAAATTGTGTCAACCTACCTTAGACCACCACCCACAGACCAATTGATATTGGTGGTTACTTAAACTCTAACCATAGCCTGCAGGTACCAATGGTAGAATCGAGGCTAGCCTCTAAGCTAGGCAATGGGTATTCTAGCATAGGTTATTGTGCAAGGGTGAACTTTGCTCAAGTCTCGGAATCAGATGCTGGTTTCTACAGCAAGAACAAGGTTAGCAGTGGTTCGTCATTCTTGCTATTGCTTGCTAGTCACGCCATTTGTAGAAGAATTAGCGACAGTCGCTGAAACCTCCAATTGCTATGCTTTGCACGACGCGAAACAGCAAGGATGCAATGAATCACCAAACCAAGCACCACTGCCAAATAACTTATCTATGGGGATGAGTTTAACCCCAAGTAATGAAACACTGTGACACGTTTTGATTTCTGTTAGGCGTTTTTGTGTACCTGTAATGCAAAAAGGCTCCTTGCAGTTACATCTGTCAAATTTTTAATTGCTGTGGACGGCAGTACTAATGTATTGAGAAATATACGATATGGCATATGAAATTATGTCACACATTGATGTTGTTCCACGGGTAAAAGAGATTTCACGCCATCAGTTTGCTGGAATTTTAAACAAAGAATTAGTGTGTCCAACATCAATTAGCCAGTCACTTCTTCAAATTTTTGTTTTGGGCATGTCATGGCAGCGATGTTTACAAGTTTTGCGATTATCCTACGTTCAATTTCTCACTGGATTGTAACAATGTGGTAACGACATTTCTTTCTAGAGGTAATGACAGCTGTTATTAGTTACTTTCGTCATTCAAAACGGTAGCTAGTTACATTTTTTTCGAAATAACGTTATGCAGTAACTAGTTACTTATTCTGAATAACATTCCGAACATTATATGTGAATTTTTTATAGATCGAAATGTTGCTACAGTCAAACCTGTTTTGGCAGCCACCTCTATAGAGCAGCCACCTGTCTAGAAAGGTCATTTTCCTCAGGTCCCAGATGTGACCGTTATAGACTGGTTTCACTGTAACAAGTTATGCTAGGATGTCGTATTTATGATTTAAGCTATACTGTAATTCTGTTGTATTTACGGTATTTTTACGCTGTGATGTCATTCTATTGATATGCATTGACCAGGTTGGTTCGAGATCCGCGAGCAGAATACGGACAGTCACTGGAAGTGTTGCGACATGCAAAGAAGGTGAAACCGGATTTGATCACGAAGAGTTCGATCATGGTTGGCTTTGGTGAGACTTTAGAAGAAGTCGGCCAAACAATGTTAGGTGAGTGGTAATTGTTGTTGTTGTTGTTGTAGTTATTATTGTTTTTTTATTATTATTTTTTATTTGATTTATTTATCATAACATTAGTATAAAAATGTTAGACAGGCAAGCACAGGAAAGTATACTAGCTTACACTGACGTGCAGCCTAAAAGCGGTAGCATTTACAAAATAGGTATAAGTCCACAGACTTTAAACGATTTCTAAAACTATCCAACGAGGAAGAGCTTATGGCTTCTTCGGGGAGACTATTCCATATCGAAATGACACGACTACTAAATGAATTAAGTACAGTATTATTTACAGGAATTATGCGTGGCTTAAGTTTCTTCGAGTGTCCGCGGGTAGAAGCTTGAGATGGTAGAAAGAAATCGGATAGTTTTAAATCGACAAGTGAGTAAATAATTTTGAAAGTCATACATAGATCAGAAAAATTCTACGATGTTCCAGTGATTGTAAGTCAAGGGCCTGCAGTCTCTCGTGGTATCCCGGTGATCGTTGGAAGCATAGGAAGTACAGTCTTTTCGTGAATTTGCGTTGTACTTTTTCTACGGCCTTGATGTCTTTAAGAAGATGTGGGTTCCATGCTGGCGAATTGGATTCAAGAAGTGGCCTGACGTATGTCTTGTATGCCCGAAGGAGTAGCTGGGAATTGTGAGAAGTGGAACACTTGAAGATAAGATAAGATCGAGAGAAGGCTTTGGCAGAGATTTTAGCACAGTGCTTAGATGACTTTAGGTCGCTTGTTAAAGTTACCCCAAGATCACGAATTAAATCAACTTGGCATATAAAATATTCAGATAAACTATAAATACAGGATTTAAGGTTCATGTTTCCAAAGGATATAGCATAACATTTCTCGTATGCAACTCTCATTTGCCAGTCGGTAGACCAAGAGAGGACATTCATCAGTGTTGAATGCAAAGCATTCAATTGATGGTCGGTGTACCGGGAAATGTAGAACTTGGCATCATCAGCAAAGAATTTAACGTCACACAAGGTTTCAAGGCAAGAAGTAATATCGTTAATAAAAATAAGAAACAGCAGAGGGCCAAGAACAGATCCTTGGGGCACTCCACTTGTAACAGGACGGTCAGAATATGAATACAACAAAATATGACAGAATATGAGTTGTCAACGCGGACTGATTGCCATCTATTGGAGAGGAATGAAGAAATCCATCTTAAAGTCTCGTGGCCAACTCCATATGTTTTTAATTTTGAAATAAGCTTCTCGTGAGAGACAGTGTCAAATGCCTTTCGGAAGTCAATGTACACTGCATCAATACGAGCGCGTCTGTTGATAGCATTGCATCAACGATTGAGCGTAACAAGGAGCTGATATTGTTGTTATTGTTGTTGTTGTTGTTGTTGTTGTTGTTGTTGTTGTTGTTGTTGTAACAATGATGTCAATTAAACGTCTCATTTTTCATTTTCTTTGTCACGGAAACGTATACACATTTCTGCAGTTTTAAGACCAAGCACATCAGAAGAATTATACAATGAAACCTGTCTATAATGGTCACTTTTGGGACCTGAGGAAAACGACCTTTCTAGGCAGGTGACATTTCTGTCCAGGTTGATTTCTATAGAAGGTCTCATTTTGGGGTTATGAAGAGTGACCTTTATACACAGGTGACTGCTCCGTAGAGGCGGCGGCTAATACAGGTTTGACTGTAAAATGAAACATCACTAGGTTGACTAGGAAAGCATGATAAGTAAACAAATGAGCAAAAACATGATGACACATGGACAAGCATAAGCTGTCCGGGGCTGTTAGCTATGCAATGCACCAGATATGTGCTGTACACATTAGTGTGACACCCGTAAGTTCAATTCGAAAGCATATTTTACTGTTATGTCAGGTAATTAGTGTTTTGAATGCTGGCGGTGTCAAGTTATATTAATCAATTAACTCCGTCAGAGTCTTTGTGTGTTTTTTTAATTCCAAGTCTCAAAAATGTATCTGGATGACGTAAACAACATAGGACGATCAAACCCCCATCTATGCTATGTTCTACGGGATTGCTTACTACCTTATGTTGGCAATTCCATACGTGACCTGGAAGTTTTAATTTCACCTGATCTCAAGTTCTCAAAGCACTGTGCAATGATTGCCAAGAAAGCCAATGCCATTTCGCATTATATTCTAAAGTCCCTCCTGTGGAGCAATCCAGAACACGTCGTTCGAGGATTTATTGTGTATGTTCGACCACTTTTGAAGAACGCCGCCCAGTCAGGTGGTAAGTCCACACCTGAACAAAGACATCATCATGTTGGAGCATGTTCAACGCTCATTCACTCGATCTGTATGGCATCGCTGTTATCCACACGCACCACGACCATTGTATGGATATAGCTCAGTGGTAGAGCATTCGACTGCAGATCGAGAGGTCCTTGGTTCAACTCCGAGTGTCCCCTACGTTTTATTCCCCAGCCATGCATCATATGACCATGATTACGCATAGAATTCTTCTCTGACATGAAGAAAATACCAGTATTACCATTAAACGAGATAATTATGTCATTTGTAAACTGTTGAAATAGTGAACTTGTATTCTGGTGTTTATATGCCTTAAATATACTAATATCTATCTATCTATGGAGAGCATCTTGATTTCTTCCATCTTAAAAACTTGGAATCTCGCCGACTAAAGCTAGATCTGCTTTTACTGTACAAAGTTGTAAATAAACTTATAGATCTGAAATTGCCAGAGTTCATAACTGTTTCATCGTCCGTCACTCGTGGTCACGCAAAGCTTTTATATTTGCACAGCACACAATCATGTTCGGCATCATTTTTTTTTTAAATCGCGTTATCAGCAAATGGAATAGCTTGTTGGAAGATCTTGCGAGGGCTACAACGCTACAATCATTCAAGATACGTTTAAGAAAACATCAACAAAACGCATAGTTTGTATAAATGTTTAATGGTAATGGAAGATTACTTCCCATTCAGTATTAAAGCAGTTGTATTTCTGCCTTCTGTTTGTGTACTCAATATTTGTTTTATTACCAAATATATGACACCTAAACATGTCGACACGTTTCTCTTTACAAAGGATTGAATGACAAATGTGTCACTTTTAAGTATAATCGAGTCTGATTATTCCGATTTTGTCAAATGTGATATTTCAGCTAATACTCTTGCAAATGCAACTCTGTTATTTTTTTATAACTGTCTTGGCTTTGTGGGATATTTATTTTCAAGCCATCTGAAAATTGGAAGAACATTATTTTGGGGGGTAAGCCTGATGTTAACCCCTGTCCTGCTCATAAAACTAGTTAAATGAAGACTTTAAGTCGCTTTATCGATTGCTGATTAGTTGATCGCTAGGGACTAACTATGTGATTGGTTATATGTTGCTACTTTTGGACTGTTTTGAAAACGTGTATACACGTCAATAGCATGACAAGTGTTAATGCAATATAATGCTGGATCTCTTGAATATCCAGTTATCTAAATTCATCTGTATCTCAATATGAGATTTTTCAATAACCTTTATTGCTGCCTCTTTTGTCTGTGAATCTGATTTATTTCTGCCGTTCTGTTAGATTTGCGTTATGCTGGCGTTGACTGTGTCACTCTGGGACAGTACATGCAACCGACCAGATCGCATCTCAAGGTGAGCCAGCTGCAGTCGTACTATCCTCTATATGTGGATGTGGTCTAAAGGCCCATGGCTTGTGAAAATGTACAATATACAGTGAAACCTGTCTATAATGGTCACCTTTGAAACCTTGGGAAAATGACCTTTATAGACAGGAGGCCTTTCTGTCTAGGTTGATTTCTATAGAAAATGTCATTTTGGGGTATGAAGAGTGGCCTTTATACACATGTGTTTAGGAATTTAATGTGACCTTCAGTGTCAGGCACAATAGTTAGGATCCGTGTTGTCAAGGATATTAAGATTAATTTTTACGTCATTTTGATGTAGACTGGGATTAGCGGTTTCATGCAAATCTAGGTCATAGGTGTGGGAACCAGTTCCGGAATGTGGATTCCCATGATCAGACTGAGCACATGTATATAGAAAATTGGGGTTGCAGACGGGGAGCTAGCGATTGTCTTGTTCGATAGCCTACACCCAATTTGTTCAGTTTGGGTTCTATAATGTGAGTATGAGCACGTTCCGCATGGCGGTTATTACGTTCATTCTCCTTGTCTTTTTACAGTCAAACCTGTATTAGCATCCACCTTTACAGAGCAGCCACTTGTGTATAAAGACCACTCTTCCTAACCCCAAAATGACATTTTTATAGAAATCAACCCGGACAAAAAGTATGACCTGTCTTAAAAATTAGCTTTCCTCAGGTCCCAAAAGTGACCATTAAAGACAGGTTTCACTGTACCACCTAAATGCAAAGAAGTAACTGACTTTCCAGCAGCTTAGTACAGAATCAAAAAGCCAAATCTGTTGTGTTATATTCAGGCTTGATGCGAATTGTATTTGTAGCCCATAGCAACGCATCGTTTGCCTGGTTGTAGCTGTGACTCATGATAGAAGTTTTTTTGTTGTCTTCCAGGTGAAGGAATATGTCGATCCAAAAGTCTTCAAGATATTTGAAGAGATGGGCAAGAGCATGGGCTTCAAGTACACAGCCAGCGGCCCACTGGTGCGGTCCTCCTACAAAGCAGGTGACGTCATTTTCTCGTTTGTTCAGTTTTAAACTGTCCAATTGTCTTGATTACCACTTGTCTTTTTCGACCACATGATAATATTAGAGACTACCTGCAAATGCCCCTCCAAGGTTCAAGTTGAGTTTACTTAAACCAGCCTTGAACGACCACCTCTTTGTTGAAGAGGTTGCCTCTCGGATTAACATCGCCAAGGCAGAAAAGGAAACCTTATCGCTCCTAATCCAAAAAATTGACATTGCAATTCAACGCGTAGCCGTACATTGTTGATGACGCCTTGTAAATAGGATTTACATAGTATAAGTTACTACAGTGAAACCTGTCTATAATGGTCACCTTTGGAACTTGAGGAAGATGACCTTTATAGACAGGTGGCCTTTCTATCCAGGTTGATTTCTATAGAAAGTGTCATTTTGGTGTTATGAAGAGTGGCCTTTATATACAGGTGGCTGTTCTATAGAGGTAGCCGCTAATACAGGTTTGACTGTATAGGGATTTCAAATTTATAAAACTGTTTACATTCCAATTCTATTGCTTTATTCTAATTGAGAACATTTGCGTTTCAATTTCAAGGAATGATGAAAATAAATCTTAACAAAAGTCTCGTGGCTAAAACAAAATAGAAAAATATATTTGATTGAAATGTTGCTGTTGCTGTTCAACAGGCGAGTATTACCTGAAAAATCTCGTGGAGACGAACAGGAAAGAGAGAGAAGACGCTGAAGCGGACGCGACATCATGACGATCAAGTGGACGCGACGTCATGACGCCCAAGCAGACGCGACGTCATGACGCGACAATGACTCATAAAACACGGCTTTGCGAAACTAGAAACAACTCGACTCATCTATTGACGAAAAAGTTTGGTATTATACCAACATCAGACGGAATTGGTGTGATGGAACAGTTTCGAATGGCCCTGAATAGCGAGCTACTGTAGTCCTGATACTGAATCGATTGTAGGAGCTATTATCGCTCCCATGGTCGAATACAAATCGATTTTATTTCTTCTGCTCTTCACTTTTTAAAACATCGTTGCTGTTTATTCCATATCATTCCACTTCCGAGTTCCCTTTCACGTGGCTGCAGTCCCCTGCAGGCCTGCAGCACAGCCCCATTGCCCCTCTTTCATTTCCCTTTATTTCATGACATACTGTAAAAAGTGCTCTGAAAACAACTGCCTGTTATTGCAGCTTGACTTCTTCTATCATATTTTCACATTGAGTAGACGTCTTGCTGTTTGTGGTATTGCAGTTTAAATGTCTCCTCGTGACTGCATCCGTTGCGCGTGGCTTTGACCATGAAGACGCCTTGGTAGTTGATCGACATTTCGATAATGCGAAGCGTTTGCGTTTGAGTGTCACCCTTCGTCTCCGTGTGGAAAATGAGATTGGCATCGGAGGGAATTGGCGATTTAATTGCCATAGATTCAAAATACCATCGCACCGATGAGCCGAGCGAATAGCTCACGGAGATTGCAGTTGATTGGCTGTCGTCTGAATTGATTGTCCTTGGCGACAGAGCTAGAAGATTGGAAGTTTCTAAACAAATACAGAAAGAGATCGATAAATTACAGACTAGTATAATCGAACTACGGTCGAACCTGCCTTAGCAACCACCTTTCTCCAGTGACCACCTGATGTAAGTGACCACCTGTCTTGATTAAGTGACCACCTGTTGTAAGTGGCCACCTGTCTTAAGTGACCATCTTCAATCGGTTCAACAAAGATTAAGATTTACCTGCCTTAAGCGGTCATCTGAGATCATTTTTCAGTGATCCCTTGGGTGGTCGATAAAGACAGGTCGGATAGCAATGAATATTTGAAGAATCATGATTATGCTGTCTCCTGCACACTATTTATTGCACGTTGGACAATAGATCTATTTCAATAAGCATAACAAAATAAACACTCCAGGTCGCCATAGCTACAAGTCGAAGATCGTTCCAGAACCCGTTCTGACAAGCCCCTAGGCCTGAGTTCTAGCACAGTGACTGTTCTTGTGACTATAGTTATAGCCTGCTTCAAGGTTTGAAAGGGGCAAACAATTAATATCTCATTTTCAACGAGCACGCAATCCATTGACCCCGCG
>OFHS01001190.1:7806-30149 GCA_900245855.1 Calvadosia cruxmelitensis
CAGCTTCCACCAGTGCCTAGGCGCAAACGAAACCAGCCAAGGCGACACTTCACAGCTTCCTCCAGTGCCTAAGCGCAAACTGCACAATAACAACAAACTCTTTCTGTCCGATCAACATTTCTAAGCCATCATGATCTTCGAAATCATCAACAAACTAAGCTGAAAACAGCATACAATTCCCGAACCATGATCGAACCACGTTGCATCGACCACAATACGAGGTTTAATCGTGCAACGCAATGATAGACAATTAGACATCGCGACTGCTCAGGTGCTTCCCCTATTCATAAACTAGTTGAATTGAATAATTATTCTTCAAATCCTGCAAGGGATCCGTAGAACCAAGGCGTAGAACCATACATTTCGATTGACTTCAGGTAAAACGAAACTCGAGCTACAACTACAGCAAAGTAAAGGCTTTTCAAACTCAAGTCATGAACAACTATCGCAGCAGTTACAACGCATGCGCAACTGTCAGACAATGTAACCACGTTCCAATTTAATGAAAGAGAAAGTCTAGTATAAAACCGAAGGTAAGCACGGTGGCGTAAGCACGGTTCAGCGCAAATCTACTTCACCATGACGTCATCAAGGAATCACGTGTGACACACTAGTGTGCGATTCCCACGATCACAGTGGGGGCAACCAATTTTCCCACGGTCTGAATATGAAGATGAAAAAAAAAGAAAAATTTTCCCCTCCACAACATTGACCCACGCGTTACCATGGTAACCGTGAGTCAAAAATGACCTTATAGACAGATGGCCTTTCTGTCCAGGTTGAGTTCTATAGAAAATGTGATTTTGGGATTATGAATAGTGTCCTTTATACACAGGTGGCTGCTCTGTAGAGGGGGCAGCTTATGCAGGTTTGACTATACAATGAATATTTCTCGCCTCTAAGAGAAGCTATTAAGTAAAACCTGGTTTCCATTTGAATTGGGAGCGCCGCAACGCATTGCACCGCCGGTGCGCTCCCGATTGCTCCCGAAAATTCAACATGTTGAAAAATCGCCGGCTCCTTCCGATTCACTCCCGATCTCCCGATGCGCAGTTTCCATTTCACCGCAAGGAGCCTACGAAAATCGGCGGGTGCTCCCGATTCAAATGGAAACCAGGCTTAAGTGAAGAGTGCCGAAACTAGATAACAGGAAGCCTTTAGCCAAACAACGGTTTGGCGACATTAGAATCGGATTATTGTCTCCAAAGATATATGTTATTGCAGCAGGAGCAACGTTTTTGACTCACGGTTGTTTTTTCAATCTATCTAAACTCTTTATGATGAATTTATTTTACAGGGCGGAGCTCCTTCGTGCTTTTACAACACTTCTCGGGTTGATGGCTACACCTGGGTGTCATCCAGGACCCTGGATAGTGGCAGCGAATATTTCCTGAAGAGGGCAAAGCAAGCTTTCAACATGTACAATGAACCAATAGACAATGCCAAGCTATCAATCACACATCAAACAAAAGATCGCTTGAGAATCAAGGTCAGAAAGGGTATTGATTAATTATGTTCATCTGAAATGTATCAAAACAGAGCTGTAATTGTTGTCGATATAATCCAAACTGTTGAAGACCGCTCAACAGATTTGTAAAAGTGGTCTCTTGGCACAGGTGGTCATTCAAGAGAGGTAGATTGTACTTTTTAACCATAATTGGAGGGCGCAAGCTTAAATATGACCTCTCAGTTTTAACATCAGCAGGCTAATCGTTCAAGTAACACATTGGCACTAAGTTGACCCCTTACTTTTCAAGCTAACCCCTTCCCCCCAAAAAAAAACAAAATATGTGCTTGGTTGTGAATAGCCAATATCGCTTTTGAAGGCAATTTACAAGTATTTATAGGTAGAGTGGTGGGCTTATGCGGTGGAATCTGCCTAATTCGAAGACCTGTAATTCGAATATTGACCCATTTCAAACTATGATCTCAGCCCTTTGATCTCGCGCATTTGTCTTCTGTCTATTGTTCATTGGAAGACAATTGTTTTCCTATTATTCCTAATCCAAAGTTCGTATAATTCGAAGGATTTTTTACGGTCCCTGACTCCCTTGACATTTCAAATTAAGCGGATTCCTCTGTAGTTTTACAAGTACGGCACAGTCGGCATTTGCGTTATTGTGATCCCAGAGCTGGCCTCTATAGACAGGTTTCACTGTATTCGTTAAACAATATAATTGCCTTTTGGCAATATTTTCTGTTGACCAATCGCTAATGGTTTTCTGATTAAGTAACATATATCTGGTTCATTTAGTTTTCAGATGAAGATGACAATTCACGATATGAAGTTCCAATTGGAAAAACATTTCCACAGCCTTCTGGGGAAGTTAGTAATCCACAATACACTGTTGACGTTGTACAAGAGCCCTTTTCTTTCAAGATTCGGCGAGCTGAAACAAAAGCAGTGTTGTGAGTGATAGCTTTGTGATACAATGAAGCCATTCTTATATCACTGTTGTTTTCCAGTCATAAATTGTGATAATAAGGGGGTACAGTGAAACCTGTTTATAGCGGTCACCTCTGGGACCTGAGAAAAATGACCTTTATAGACAGGTGGCCTTTCTTTCCAGGTTTATTTCTATAGAAAGTATCACTTTGGGGTTATGAAGAGTGACCTTTATACAAAGGTGGCTGCTCTATAGAGGTGGTTGCCAAAACAGGTTTGACTGTAGTGACATTAGGCGTACTAACATATTCTGACGGGAGCTTTGTTATTAGACTGATTTATTAAGGAGGTTGTGATATTTACAGCTTAGATGATATTAATGGGTTTACACTAAAGTGATATTAGGAGAGTACGAATAGTCGATTCTGACAGAGCTTGGTTCTCAGATTGAAGTGATATTAAGCGGGTTGAGACATTAACCAAAAAGGTTATGCCTGAACTGCTGCCAAGGTTTTGGCGGGAAAATGTGTGTTTTGCTGTCTCGGATGCGAAGCGGATCATTATTGAAAGCGTGAGCGGCCAGTCATCCTGAAAATCATCCTAGCACAATCAGCAATCCTTATTCTACCTCACTGGGCAGCATTTTCGAGTAATCCTTTCGAACTGATGGAGAAACAAGCCAAGAACTCGACAGCTTCAAGGTGACAAAACTAAAGCTGAAAAGTGAGTCCTTACGTTTTTGCTCGTATCTCCGTCGTCTTTTGTGTTCCCACGCTGAATTTTTGGAAATCACTTCTACATTGAATTGCCATCCTGCTCAACATCTTATTTGAAAATCGAAAATGGGGTATTTTTGAAAAACGACAGCAAAATTGAAGCACGAAATTAAACTCAGAGAATTTGTTTAATACGTTAGCAACAGCTGCTTATCATCATCGGAAGCAGCTCATCAAGAGCTATATGAGCGTATAATTTATTTTGCGAAACAACGAGTGAAAGGTGGGCTACAACGGAAAATGTCTGCAGCGAGGTTCACGCCAACAAAATGGCGTGAAACTTTTGTGGCGTATATCTCGCGAGTTTTCACACCTTTTGACCTAATATTTTGGAATTCTCTTAGTTATGATTGTATCTTGTGCTCCATGAAGTTTGAAAAGAATCTGAGAGGGTGAGGGTCAATCTTGAGTGATTTGGCGTGGAATGGCCCAGTTACAAGTCACAGGGAAATCAGTACCATTAAGATCACATTAAAGACATGAACATCACAATAGACTAATGTCAGTTCAAACCACTTACTTTTTTATTTGTGGGATTCGACTTTACTGATGCGAACAATAGAGCTGTGTCTCATGTATCAATTAATCGATTGATTTTCAGTCAATCCATCTATTATTTTGTTCATAGATCATTTCATCGGAATCACAGAGTATTCTTGTGTTACCTTTTGAATTACTAGAGGCGATTGTGCAGCTTGAAATTGACCAAGTGTAGTTTTAATGCATTTGGATATTTATGCTAGCTGACCACTGTCACACGTAATGACACCAGAACATTGCTTTGTTTGTGTAGTAGTAGTATTAGGTACAGTGAAACCTGTCTATAACGGTCACCTCTGGGACCTCAGAAAACGACCTTTATAGACAGGTGGCCTTTCTGTCCAGGTTGATTTCTATAGAAAGTACCATTTTGGGGTTATGAAGAGTGGCCTTTATACACAGGTGGCTGCTCTATAGAGGTGGCCGCTAATACAGGTTTGACTGTAATACGCTACACCAATAAGAATGTTGACGTAATATCTGCTCTGTATCATCCTGCTGTTTACAAATATACTTATTCATTCTCACCTGTGCTTATCACGAGAATGCATGATGCATGGCTTGACTGATACTGGTATAGTTTGCAGCGCATTCAATCATACAGTGAAACCTGTCTATAATGGTCACCTTTTTGGACCTGAGGAAGATGACCTTTATAGACAGGTGGCCTTTCTATCCAGGTTGATTTCTATAGAAAGTGTTATTTTGGGGTTGTGAAGAGTGGCCTTTATACACAGGTGGCTGCTCTATAGAGGTGGGTACAGGTTTGGTGGTACTGTACTCTTTTTGAGATGGTCGATTTGAGAAAGTCCTGTACTTGGCTGTCAAAACGATTTATTTCAGCTCAAAAGCATGTGGCAGTAGTTGAATAAATCCTAAAATGTTGTAAACCTTATCATTCTCATCCCACTACTTCATGATGAATATGATCTACATTTTTGACAGATGGGATACGTCTGTTGGACTTCTCATGATGTATGACCAATATCTTCAATTGTCAACAAAGCTTCCCTCATCCAATGTCTATGGCTTTGGGGAGCATGAACATAATCAATTTCACCATGACATGAAATGGACCACATATGGAATGTTTGCAAGGGATCAGTGGGTAACGGTGAGTCATTGCATTCTTAAACTGAAGATGTAGTCTTACTTAATAATTATATAATGTAGATGGCCCTCTACCTGAATAGGTCGTTGCTCTTCTTCGTAATGCACTTGGGCCTAATTTGAACTGATTTAATTTCAACCAAAACCAGTCAATTTTCCCTACATTTTCACGGGGTTGTGGTCTGAAGTAGAGTTGCGACCAAGGGACAAAATAATTAGGATTTCCGCATGTGGGGAAATTTTGAAGACAGTGAAAACGGGGAGGTCCAAGGTATGAAAAATATGAAAGCAGGGGAGCGCGGCCCCAGTTGCATCCCTAGTGTAAAGTAATATAATTTCCTCAAACATGCTAGTTAACACACAACGAATCCAGAAAAGTGTCAAAACCATGTGAAAAGGTATATGAATTTGAACAGTGACCAAGTAGTATAGGGAACCTGTAGGCCCTTTTCACATGGTTTTCACCAGGGCTGTAAAATTACTCATACATCAGTAATTAATTACTACCAAAATTACTTCGATTGGAAAGTAATTAATTCCTGGTGTAAATTACTTGAAATAAAAAGTAATTAATTACTAGCAAAAAATTACTTCAGAAGAAAAGTAATTTGCAATCAAATTACTAATTACTTTTTCTTTAAAAAGTCGCAACAAAATGGGTCTTTACTATAATCACAATTGCAAATTGTTATTAGACTGCTAACCAGTGTGGCACAAAGTGCCCGAACCCGCGAACCTGGTTCGCGGAAGGCAGAGAGAAAATTCCGAAGCTTCACAAAGTCCATTTACTCAACAAACTAATGAATTATTTTATGATCACGGCTGCCTTCGGAAAATCCTAGTGTAAACACGATTGCTTCCGACCACACTGCTTTCAACGGCCCCTTCGGAAATTCAGATGAAAACTACAATTTGGTTCCAACCGCAAATTTTGGGCATCGCATTTCCGAGAAATTGACGTCCCCGTTTTCAAAATCGAAACATGGAGACTCAAACTCGTCTTGTTGTTTGCACCGCTAATCTGCCAGTCATTCGGATTCCATCCATCAATCACTTTGCAATTATAATTCAGAGTAGGCAGATAAGTAGATAAGAAATAGAAATGGGTGCACAGTAACTTCAAATCAGGGAAAGCAACGTTGACATTGATAACAAGTGAGCCGAGTCGACAATCGAGGGGCCGTGAGTATCGTAAACGTTATTTTGAGTCAGACTCTGACAAAGCAGCCAAGAAACAATAGTAAAGTAGTGGAGTGGTTATATTTTCTAATTCTACTTCAGAATTTCCATAAGCAGCAGTGCTATTGGAAGCAATTTCTCTCCTTGCTTTTGCTCCACGAAGCGCGGAGAGCACGTGTTTTGACTGTTTCACGAAATTCACGCACAGCCGCTTAGATGAATTTCCCATCAAAAGATAATGGGCGTGACCTTTACACTTAGAACAATAGCTGGCTCAAATGACGAATAGGTGTTGAATTACAAAAGCCATAAAACCAATGTAAACAAACAGTCGCACGAAGGAGATGGCTTCTGCTTCAATCCTTTTGCGAAAGGAAGAACAGGTATTTTTCGAAGGCCACCGAAAGTAACTAAGTAGAAGTAGATATTTTTACCTAACAACTACTTCGTTGCAAGTAAAAAGTAATTCTCTACTCCAAAAGCCTGTAATGTTTTTACTTGGGTAAAGTAACGAACATAGTTGATTGTTGGGTCAAACCTCAGTGAAACAATTATTATTAGAAATCGAACTTGTTATCCGGAAAAAAAATTTCCGAAGTTATCGGGGGAAAAAATGTTGGTTCGCGGAAGGTTTAAAACTTTGTGCCACCCTGCTGCTAACTGCTTTTTGAAACCAAAATTCTGTTACCGAGTTCTTTCAGTTATATAAGTATAGCAAGTTTCCGACTTAGACCTTCGCAAGTTCAACAGCTTACGAGTCAAAACACATGAACAGTGCTTATTTGAGGAACCTTTGAGAAAGGTTACTGCTAAGTGGAATTGTTTTTTTCGCTAAGAAATTCAATCACGTCCAAGTAATCCTGGATTCCTGGGAGGGCAACAATGAAGGCCAGTTAGATATAAAAGTTCTTCTGCAACGAGCTATCCTCATCGCGGTTGGTTTGTAAGTCGAGGTCAACGACATTCAATAGAGCTTCAGCGCTCAGATTGCAGCTCACAAAGCCAAAAGAAATTCAACAAGAGAAATCTGACAACAAAGACGCGTGATCTGATCTTCTTGCCATGGAATCGCCATGATTAACGCAGGTCTAAGGCAACAAAATTATCCCCAATAGTAATTTGTAATTAGCTGTTTTGAAAAAGTAATGCGTTACTCAAAATAGTAATTAATTACCAATCCACTACTTTTTAAGAAAAAGTAATTAATTACCAGTCAAATTACTGAAAAGTAGTGAGTACGAGTAACACGTTACTTTTGTAGTGATTATTTACAGCCCTGGTTTTCACTTAGATTTAATTTTGCATAGGTTCAATTTATAGTGACAATTATTGTTGAATAAAATAGCTGGATGTCGAATGTAGCTATTTATTAATCTATTTTGTTTTGAATAAGGCCAATGCTAATCTGTATGGCGTTCATCCATTCTACATGGGCATTGAAGATGATGGCAATGCATATGGAGTTCTCTTTCTGAACAGCAATGCTATGGGTTAGTATTCATAGTCCAGTTGGTTAGCTGTGATTTTGAGAGGAATTGTGATTTTTGTGATAGAAGCATGAAACCTGGTCAAAACCAAGTTGGTAGCTTTCAGAACAGATTCTGATACAAGGCCATCTCAGAAAATTGCTCAACAAATAATAATTTCATCTTGAAACAATAATAATTTCACCTATCATTGCTCAACTGAAATCACTCGTGTCAATAATTTTGATTCTCTTGCTACAACGGTGTTTACTATATTGATTGTGAATGTGAATGTCACTTTGTTTAACAAGGGTAGCCCAATAAGCCAATGGCATGTCTACTGTAGAGCCCTCGACAATTAATTAAAACTACAGAAGACATACCAAAGATTTGTGACAGCTAAGCTGGTAGTCGAACTCGAGACATCTGACTTGCAGTTACACATAGTAGCTGATAGACCACATCATTCATACCTATTAAACAAACTAGTACCTGTTACAGTAAACACCGTTTATTAAAACTACTGTTAACAAGCTTGTCGCTTTGTAAAATAAATTATTTTTGTTTTCCTAGATTTCTTCTGTATGTTTCTCGCAACTAGTAACGCTTTGTTGAAGATAGCCAGTCGCTTAATATAATGTAACAAAATAGAGCAGTTTCGAAGTGGTTTCATTAAATGTAATAGGCTGCATGCACACACAAATTGAATAAACAAGGCAACATGAATGATTTATCAACTCAGTCAAATTATCCTTCAAAAAGATGCAAAAGGGTTGAAAAATTTCCAGTGTCTTGAAATCTTAAAAGAAAAAGGCTCTTGTACAACGTCTGTGGTATATTGTGAATTACTAACTTCCCCAGAAAGAAACGTTGCACAATTTCATATGCAGAGTTTGTACACAGTATTGTTTCTCACAGCCGTTCATCAATCATCATGTTACAGTGAAACCTGTCTATAACAGCCACCATTGGGACCTGAGAAAGTGACCTTTATAGACAGGTGGCCTCTTTGTCCAGGTTGATTTCTCTAGAGAGTTTCATTTTGGGGTTATGAAGAATGGCCTATATGCACATGTGGCTGCTCTATAGAGGTGACCGCTAATACAGGTTTGGCTGTATGCAGTTTCTTTTAATAAATTTCTTTGTGTTATATTGCTTTTTTTAGATGTTACCCTTCAGCCACTTCCAGCATTGACATATAGAACCATTGGAGGTGTGCTCGACTTCTACTTCTTCCTTGGACCAACGCCGGAGATGGTTGTGCAACAGTATACGGAAGTATGACTCATTTTGTAATTGTAAAGTGCCTTTCTTGTTCAGGCAAAGTGAAACGTATATATAACACTTATTGTAACAGTCATACATTATGAATAAAAAACGTGTGAAAACCATGTGATATGGGAAGAACTTGTTGGAGAGTGAATGTTTACACTAGACACTCTACAAAGCAACTCATGGTGGTTCGTAAAAGGAAAGGCGGTCGTGTACCAAATGGCCGGTACACGACGACGTAACGAGGCTCACTCGGCAGCAGATATATAAGGGAGATTGTTGTGCAGATTAACGAGGGTGTGTCTAGCTCAACGGCAGAGCAGTGGACCAGCAATCCAAAGGTCTTGGGTTCGACTCCCACGTCGCGCCACTTATTCTCTGTACTTTTCGCAATCTCGGTTTCCAACAGAACTCTCCATAAAACCATGTGAAATAGCAAACACCATGTGAAAACCATATGAAATACAAAACGAAAAACCATTTGAAAAAGGTACTTTTCACACATTATTTCACATGATTTTCAAATGGATTCCACACGGCTGGAGTTCATAGTGATAGTCAGTAGGTTATGTTCCAGTAGGGTAAATATTTTAATTTGTCACCATATTCTGGCTCATATATGTCCTGCTCTGAAAGCCATAAATGTTGGTTTAAAAGTGAGATGTGACTATGTATGTGGAAAGCATTCTGTTAGGCTCCATTCTCTGAATTCACACGTTCATCCTTGCTGGTAAAATTGGTGCGCCACCACAGGACTAATTATGCATACTGGAATACGACACAACACTCATGTTAGCTTGCTCAAAATGCTGCTGGTACTCAGCTTTATCTTCTTGATTCTTAGTATCTTTATCAAATTGCACTCCAATCAGAGTTACATTGTTCTGCAAGAAATATTAATTGTGAAATTGGACATGTTTTGAAGTTTTTCAATGCCTGTTGCTTTTTTCTTTCAGCTCATTGGCAGAACCTTTATGCCGCCTTATTGGTCCCTTGGGTTTCAACTTTGTCGCTATGGCTACAATCATATTGATGTTGTGAAAGAAACAGTTGCAAGAATGAAGAAATATGACATTCCTTTGGTGAGAATTTATAAACCAACAAATATCAACCTGATGACAGAATTTGATCTTGATGTTGCAATATGGCTTTTCTGGTGTGTTTAATAGCGATTTTTCATGTTTCATGCTGTAAACTGGAGCATATTTTACTGAAGAGCAGTTCTCGCCTTCATTGTATTTGTGGAACATATGTGGTTGCTATCATTGCCGATAGCTTTGTTTCTGATGTCTTACTGCTCACGATAATGTACATAGGAGTATGCAAAAGAAACACGCTAACCAAAACAGAGGAATATGAGCTAACAGAGCATGCACCTTACACTATGAATACAAAACCATGTGAAAACCATGTGAAAACCATGTGTAATGGGAAGGACCATGTGAAAAACCATGTGAAATTTCAAACACCATGTAAAAAGCCATGCGAAAACCATGTGAATTAGAAAACAGAGTGGAAATCTATGTAAAAAGGGCACATTTCACACGGTTTTTTGCATGACTTTCACATGGATTTCACATATCATCAGGTCATAGTGTTAGTACCAGGGAAAACTATTCCATGGTATTAAGCGTAGGCCACACTGTTGCCTTTTATTGGCAAATTGAGATGAGAAAAGCACATGGTTTCATATGGTTCTCAAATGTTTTTGTATTGGTAGTGCTTGGTATAGCCACTGTTTACACATTTCTTTCATGTTGCTTCATTATTTAGGATGTGCAGTATGGCGACATTGACTACATGGAACGACAACTTGATTTCACTTACAGTCGTACAAAGTACGCAGGATTACCTGAGTTTGTTCGACAAATCAAATCAGAAGGAATCCGATACATCACAATCCTGGTATGACTCTATGAGGTTTCTTAGAGAATTTTCTGTCGTTGCTGACATGTTTTGAATAACTTGCTTTTAAAAATTGCGTTCGTTGAGCCGTCCAGAGAATCTAGTGACACGGGGAACGTGCACTTCTTGCATTTTGCACAAGATCACATCCACATGAATAGACTGACTGTACTTGTGAAACATGTGATTGACACTTTCAACTCATCATTACAGATGAGCGTTGGCACTTGGTAGATGAGCAAGCCAATGCGTGCAAGCAATAGTTGGCGTTTGCAAATGAGTAGCTGACGTTGCAAACCTGTGTCTGTCTGATTGAGGAAGAAACCCACTGTACAAGCGCCGGTCGCACTCATAATCAGTAGAAGAGGACAGGATTATGGAAGACAATAGGCACCCTAATGGCAAGAGACAATAGAATGAACATAACACATTTGTACTTATATCATACCATGGGTTCTCTAGGGGACAATGTTATGTGGGTCAAAGAGGAATGCCGATTGTGCGATTGCAGCAATCTCCTGTGATACCAAGCATGCAATAGCGTGACTTCTGATGCAGTTTGCTGTAAGGTGATCCAATCTGACCAGGGATCACTAGCTAATCCTTGCTTGTTGTAGGTTATTGCACCCTATGCTACTTACACATTCCCCACCTCTATTACCAGTTACCAGTAGGGTGGTTAAAAATGAAGTTTCGAAAAGTCACGGTCCCCAGGCGGAAAACGATGTTACACAGTCCCAATATGCGTTTCCCAAAATATTTTCACCGTGCGATAAAGAAAATTTGGGAATGACCAGAATAACCAGCCCGACCGTGAATGATTGACTCGCGAGCGGCGACCACAAAGGTTTGACTTAACTCGATTTACAAGTAGTCGCAGCGAGAATCACACCTCAACGCTCTTCGCAAAACGCTTATTTATAGGTAGACTCGTTTTACTTACAATTAAAAGAATAATATATTTGAAATCTCCATAGAATTTCCCGTAGATCGTATTTTCCGTTTGTGAAATTTCCCATTACAAATGATCGTAAATTGCGCTTGTATTGGAAATTATGTTCTGACATCTAAAACCCATATACTTTATACGGGATCACAATAATGACTGAGGGAGGTACTTTTCTTTATCGCACGGTGAAAATATTTTGGGAAACGCATATTGGGTCTGTGTAACGTCGTTTTCCGCCTGGGGACCGTGACTTTTTGAAAGTTCGTTTTTTTTTAACCACCCTAGTTACCAGCCAAGCTGTTCACATGCAGTCCTAACTTGACCCCTGTGGAAGAGATTTGTTGTCTCTCTTGAAAGTGAAATTATGTTTTGACATCTTAAGCCCATATACTTTATACGGGATCACAATAATGACTGAGGGAGGTACTTTTCTTTATCGCATGTTGAAAATATTTTGGGAAACGCATATTGGGACTTTGTAACGTCGTTTTCCGCCTGGGGACCGTGACTTTTTGAAAGTTCGTTTTTTTTTAACCACCCTAGTTACCAGCCAAGCTGTTCACATGCAGTCCTAACTTGACCCCTGTGGAAGAGATTTGTTGTCTCTCTTGAAAGTGAGTTTAACTTAGTTTAAACAAGGTTATTACCCACATTAGCAGTCGTGAGCAGACGACAAAATTGTAACCAAACTATTATGAACAAGAGTGAGTAATATGTATTAGGCTAATATGCTTGCCCTTACTTGTGTCAGGTTATAACTAACTTTCCATGCTAATTATGAAATATGCCAAAACATGACATTCGTTGTGAGTTTAATCCGTTGTTGATCTTCTCATCATCTTGATGTTGGTGTAAGCATTTTGCAGTTACATTGTGATAAACGAATTTGTCAGAAATGTATTAGTCATCTAATTTTAAGATTTGCTTATTTCTTAATTTAGGATCCTGCAATAAGCACAAATGAATTGAATGGAAAATATGAACCTTATGAACTTGGACAGAAGTTAGGAATTTGGATCATAGATTCCAACACGTCGAAACCGCTTATTGGCAAGGTAACCACCTAGAAGGTGCAAGGTTTTCTTAGTTCATAATTAAACGGCAGGGCTAGAGTAGTACTGTTAATATAGATAATGGTACTAGTAAAAGGGTGGGGTTATCTCAGTCAAGGATGGGTTAGCTCTGTTGGTAGAACTCCTGACTCTCGATCGAAAAGTCCAGGATTCAAATCCCACATTGGTCAAACCTGTTGGAGAGTGTATGTTTACACTAGACACTCTGCAAAGCAACTCAAGGTGGTTCGTAAAATGAAAGGCGGTCGTGTACCAAATGGCCGGTACACGACGACGTAACGAGGCTCACTCGGCAGCAGATATATAAGGGAGATTGTTGTACAGATTAGCGAGAGTGCGTCTAGCTCAACGGCAGAGCAGCGGACCGGCAATCCGAAGGTTGTGGGTTCGATTCCCACATCGTACCAGTTTTTCTGTACTTTTCTCAATCTCGGTTTCCAACAAAACCTAACCTGACATCCTTTAGGGTAGCCAAAATGGGTAGCAATCAGAAGGTAGCAATAGGTAGGCTGTGGGTAGCATTGTGCGCAAGATAACAGGAGAAAGGATCATGGGCTAGCCCCCGCACCAAATATGTGCCCAAGGCACTTCTGGTCCTATCAGGCTTTGAATTAGAGATGAGCACCACACGGAGTCACCACCAAACCACCGATCGACTTTACCCTATGGTTTTCAGAAGTGCAGTTTTCTATGCGGTTAATCTATGCTGTAGTAATAGATTAATACTGTTAATCCCACGACCCACTTGTTGAGAAATTACGCTTTTACAAGTGGTCCCTTTAGACAGGTGGCTCCAAAATGTATATGATTATCAATGATCACCTGTCCAACAGGCTGTACATTAGGGTGGTCCAAAAAAACTTTTTTCTATAGTGTACATTGTCATGTTCAAGAGGATGGTGACATCAAGGATACATCATATTGTATGATCAATGTGCAACAAGCCCAAATTTAAGGGCTCGGCATTAGGAACTGCCCGTGTATTACATAGAAGACATGCATGATTACCAAGAATGACATGGGTACATAATTAGCATACTACAACACACACCCTTATGCCATTTTATTTGACGTGTGTAGCTTTAAATCCTGTTTGTTTACTGTATTTTGTCGCCTTCAGTTTAATATCTCCTTATGTCTAGGTTTGGCCTGATCGTCCAAATGTTGTTGTCGATCCAACTAAAGATTGGGATACCCAAACAAAGGTAATCTTGAAGTCAGACATCAGGCTTTGTACAATGCCCCTAGCAGAAGATGTCCAAATTCATGATTCTCAGATACAGACCTTTGTACTGCATGTCTGATCATCTTCCCTCATTATAGCGTATGTTTACTTCTGTCTTATAGCTATATCGAGCACCTGCCGTCTTCCCAGATTTCTTCCATAAAGACATCGACAAGTGGTGGGGATTCTTGATTGAAAAATTCCATAAGACATTGGAATTTGACGGACTATGGATTGTGAGTTTGCGAGGGGTCGAGTGACAGCTATGAACTGGAACTGTGTGAAAGCCATGTGTAAAAGCATTTGAAAACTATGTGAAAACGGGCACTTTTCGTGTTGTTTTTCAAAATTCACCGATGGCTTTTCACACTATGAACTGATGCCATGTGAAATCCATGTGAAAATCATGTGAAAAACCATGTGAATTGAAATTTCACATGTTTTTTGTATGGTGCTTCCCATTTCACATTATTTTCACATGGTTTTCACACATTTTTATTCATAAAGAAGGTCGTAACATAAGTTTCATTGTGTTCAATAATGCTTTCATTTTGACTATCCCCAAGTTCACAGTGTTACTTTGAGTCAAATGAAATTAGAGCAGGATCCATTAATCAATATTGTGTTTTGGTGATTAACTGTTTTGTCATACGATCTTATTGTCCAAATGATAGCAGATTGGATTCTAATTGTGACCGTTACAGGCAGCGGTATTACATCAAGATCACATTCAACCTAATGCATTGATTATTTATCCGTTGAGTCCCGCATTGTTTTGTGGATTTTGCTAGCCACGTCCCACATTTTCTAAGCATTTTGTGACTTTTCACTAAAACTGCTCCAAATGCCGAATTGTCAAGCGATTGAAATAATGTTTTTGCATATATTATTAACCCATTGTTCTACGGCAGAATCCACAATATAGTCCGCTTGATCGTCAAATTCTGCTCATCGTCGCTTTCACTTTCGATTTCGGAGGGCTCTTCCGAATCAGAATCATTTCAATTCTCCAGGATTTTTTTCCATGCATATTCAGAATCATTCAAACAGTTGATGCTATTAGGGATGAGCCGATAATCGTATCGGCATATAATATATCTCGGCTGATAAATTGGTGATATTTTCATATCAGTTATTGGACCGATATAGTAACAGCCTATCGCCCGATAACAGATGTAGAATTCTGTATAATTCATTTGAGAAAACGATAGCGTATGCATCATTAATCGGTGTTATCAAGCCATTTACATTTAGAATATGACCTCAACAAATGTTCCTAGCGAGAGCGGTTGAGTTTTGACTCGACGGCTAGTTTCTGAATAAAGTTGGTCGCTTCAGCACGGTTGGTCTTGTGATGAAAAAGTCCGAAATTAGTCTCCCATGTTGCTGCTGTTGTGTAGCATTTCAACAAGACTGATGATGTAGTAGTTGTCATAAGCCATTGACCGTTGTCTCGCCGGTCAGTTTATCGAAGAGGAGATTGAATTGGTCAAAAGAACAGCTTCAATTCCATCGTGAGCAGTCGCGACAGAGAATCACTTGGTTTTTGACACAAAACTTGTGAGTTCCGTATTGTTTTGCCGAGATGCCTTCACTTAACTTGTAATTTCAATTTGGACAGCTCTCGATGAGTAACGATCAAAATTTTCCTCATCAATCACGTCTTCAGTCTATCAAATGCTCGGTTATCATAAAAATATGAAATGGGAAGCTATAACTTGCTTGTTGTTTCCAGTTATGTATTGTTTGACTTCACTTTTCGAAAGTTACGGCTTTATATCAGTATCTGTATCGATATCGGCCGATGATTACTTTTTATCGGTGGCCGATATCGTATAGGTATATCGGCAAAAATCTCTCTCGGCTCATCCTTAGATGCTATATCTTTGGGAGTATGCAGAAGCACCCGAAGTAGAGAGAGAAGACGTTGCTTTTGTGTAAACATAACATTTCTTCCTTCGATGTCGCCATAGTGAAACATGCTCATCAGCTGAGTGAAAACCGTTTGAAGAACAAAATAATAATATTTCGGGCCGCAATTCAACACCAATATGTAAAGAAACCGTGTTTTGTTAGGGCTATTGTGTCTAGCACAATTGAGAATTGTTTAGAGCAACAGAATTCTAGCATGAGACAAGATATCAGCGCATTTTCATTGGTCAACAGGGATACGAAATAGACCGCATCCGGGACAGAGGCTAAGTGAAACGAGCTACGGGATAAACCGTATCAGGGACTCAACGGGTTAACAGCAATGATTGTTGTGGACTGATTGACAAATAGGCAGTAATCTACCATCAACCTAGCTCTATAAGTTGAAATGTATTTGACAAATTGCCTACGTTTATCATTTTTATGCAACAGGTAGTTTTCTTTCAACAGGACATGAATGAGCCAGCAAACTTCGTCTCAGGCACAATCAATGGCTGTGAAGCTAACAAATATGATAATCCACCTTACAAACCTCGTGAGTAGACCAATATGCGTTACTCTCTGAAAATATTGAGATTAGAAACTCACACTATTTTGTACATTTTATCTTTCCATGTTTTCCCGTATCGTCTTTGTAGCTTCACCATGTCTTTTCAAATCCGTGATGCTATGTACTGGGTTTAAACTGTTAACTCACCAGTTATTTCTTCACCTTTTCTCAGAGTGAATGCTAGATTGTCCAAAATAGCCAACATTCGGAATAGCTAATTAATCTTTCTAATTTGTTTGAGCTATCAATAGAATCATTAAAACTAGTTCATTAGTGCTTTGGGTGGGAATATCATCACTAGGAATGTGAAAGCCATGAAAACACCATTAACAGACAGTGAAATGTCCACTAAATTGTTGCACACCGTGAAAACCATGGAACGACGTCGTCACATTCCATGGATTCTGAAAGTACTGTGACTTCCCTAAAATTCATGAAATTTTTGCGACGTTTTCACGGTTTTCGCATTCGCAGTGTAATGTGCTTGGAAAAGTGAAGAAAAAACTTGACCTGCTCTACTAAAGAAATTACATGAAAAAGCAACGCATTTTAACATCATATCAGAAAATAATATCAAATATAGCATCCTCTTGGACCTTGGTTACAAACGACATCAACTATGTTGAACATGGTTTTGTGCTGCACGACAGACTAATACTCCTGTGTGTACCTTGTATACGTGAACCATTGGACCAATGAAATCTGCAATGGCAATATATTTTGTTTTGGCTCCTTGGGAACGTAATATAAATAAGTGTCACCAATGTGAATCATCTCTCACACGTTTGTTGTTAGATTTCCATTCTTTATCAGTAGTGTAAATCATCATTTTATCTAATGTGTATATTTATTTTCGTTTGCAGATGTTTTGGGCGATGTTCTTGCTGATAAAACCCTTTGCATGAATTCTAAGCATGGTGATGGTACGTTGCATTACAACCTTCATTCACTTTATGGCTGGAGCGAATGTGCGCCATCACAGAGGTAAGTTTGTTTTAAAATAATGATATTATTGATACGTAAGCATGAATATCAGTGTAATTACAGTCATGCCTGCTGAAAAAGGCCACCGATTTTTTCTTCAGACTACTGGTTGCTCCGTTAGGTTCTGTGCCAATTTGCATTGTTCAACTTTGACCTGGTTTGAGCATTGTTGGTGTGCAGTGTTCTGCAAAACTCACACAACCAGAGCCTTGTTGTTTTCCATAGCTAGTCAAATCCATACCTGCTAATGAATTGCAGCGGCCAGTCTTTGAACAGACAGAGAAACAAAATGACAGACTTTTGTGAAATAAAGATGCAGATGCCTTTCCATTCATGGTTTCCATTACGTAAGTCATGAGCAATTGTTTCCCTGATCCCAATGAAGATTGTATTTGAATTTTGTGTTGACAACCATTCACTAAATATGACTGTCAGAGAATTGAAAAGCCACCATTCCTTTGGATATTCTTATTAAAATAGAAAGCGTTTTTTCATTCACTCATTCAGGCCACCTTACATTAGTCTGCACATACATTCATTCTGAGTCATTGATCTAATCCCCTCCTGGCCATAAAATTAACTGTCTGTATGATATAGTATCCAAGACTATGCCCCTTTGGTAACAGCATTAGACCAGATAATTACTGCACCCTAAAACCCCTGAGTAGTTTGTTTTAAGTGAATCTTTTATTAACTGTCATGATTTGCCATAGAGTTCTGGCATTTTGTTTGAAGTGACGTCATTGCACAAGCATTATTTTTTTCACCTTATATCTTCAGGGCAGCTCAACTTGCAACTAAAAAGAGAAGTGTTGTCATATCAAGGTCAACCTATCCCTCAAGCGGAGTCACTGCCGGTCACTGGCTTGGAGATAATCACAGTACTTGGCCAGATCTGCGTCGGTCGGTGATAGGTTAGTTTCCCAACTTCATTTCCTATTAACAAGTTAGTAAGTTATATAATTTTCTAAATGGCGGAGGTAATGATGTTGTTACTTTCTATTGCAGGAATGATGGAATTCAATCTCTTTGGTATTCCTTACGTGAGTTTGCTACTTATCATGTCACTTATATTTAAGTTCTTATATTTCGGAAATGTTGATGCTTAGTTGACATCAAAAGCAGATCTGCATTTGTGGCAATGCTACAACTGCTTATGATTTCTGTCAATCTCTGTACTTGTATCAGCCGAGTCTGACCGTGATTTATGACATAGTTTTTAGTTTATGTTGCAAGTTCTTTGAGAGGAAAGGGACGACCTCTTCGAGTAGAGGGTCGTCCATATTATGTTTATTGTTCTTGTATATTTGTTTGTGTAATCAATGTTCAGACTGCTTACATGGGAACGAATGCTGTGGGCACATGTGTGTAATAGTAGATGCAGTTCTCTTTATTGCTCAACCTTCAAGCCATATGAACTAAAACCCTGTGAAGTTAAAGCTTCAATTAACAGATTTGATTAATATTTTTCATGAAATGAAAATCCCGCATAAACGTCAAATTTGTAGGGCTTCTCATATGACATTATCGATTTCAGAGGTTTTCACAGACCATTTCCAGTTGCACAGGATTCTGAATGTAGCTAATTTATGTAATTGGGTCATTCCATGTCGAAATGCACAAGATTGACCCTGTTTTCACACCATTATTTATAAAGTTACACGCGAGAGGCCTCCTTGACCATATCTTATTGGCCTGCAGTGTTTTATCAAAATCTGGGAGCGTGAGGATCAATCTTGTATGCCTTGGCATGGAATGACCCAATTTAGGTGAGGCTAGAATCAAACATACAGTGCAACCTGTCTATAATGGTCACCTTTGGGAGCTGGGGAAAATAACCTTTATAGTCAGGTCACCTTTCTATGCAGATTGATTTCTATAGTAGTTTTCCTTTTGGGATTACGAAGAGTGGCCTTCACACACAGGTGGCTGCTCTTTAGGGGTGGTCGGTGATGCAGATTTGACTGTAGTGCCTTATGCTGATGGGACAATTGAAATGGAGTCTGGCCTTGACATTGCATATTTGGTTGCCATGGTGGCAGGGATTATTTGTCTGACAATAGTGACCTATGATCAATCCTATTGTCATATGTATGGTTTGGATGGCAAAGAGAGAGCAACAATCATGACTTTCGTAATTTTACGATATACAACAGTTGATATTCATTAAAGTTTCTATTTGGTTAATTCTTAGACGAATTGTGGCTGCAGAAGTAAGGTATTTGCTATGCGTTTCATGCATCATTATGTCTCGCACCTCAAGAAATAACTGAAATGCAATTATTCCCCATTCTACCTCTCCGTAAAATCAAAAACC
This sequence comes from Calvadosia cruxmelitensis, assembly GCA_900245855.1. Lineage (NCBI taxonomy): Eukaryota > Metazoa > Cnidaria > Staurozoa > Stauromedusae > Kishinouyeidae > Calvadosia > Calvadosia cruxmelitensis. The sequence continues at coordinate 27,471 of OFHS01001190.1, forward strand.
GTTTAACGAGACGAATTCGTCTGACTTGGCAGTGTTACCATTGTTTGGTTGTGGCGACTGGTTTGCCATCTCAGCTGTTACTGTTTTCAAGTAAGCAGCTCTCGCCAAATTAATCACGACTGCCAAATAGCTTATCTATAGTGATGACTTCAACTCATGTCCTGCTATTGACGTATATATACGTTTTTGAAACAAGTCAAAAGTAGCAACATATAACCAATCAGAAAGTTAGTCCCTAGTAATCAGCCAATAAGCAACCGATAAAGCGATTTCAACTCTTCATTAAACTAGTTTTGTTAGCAGGACATGGGTTAAAATATGTTTTACACATTGCTTGTGGTGAATAGGCATCTGAGCTGGATGCCATTTTGTTCTAGGTTGGAGCTGATATTTGTGGATTCAACAATAACGTTACCGTGCCACTGTGTCGCCGCTGGATGCAGCTGGGAGCTTTCTATCCATTCAGTCGAAACCACAATGGAATAGGATACATGGTATGTACTGTTTATAGCTTTGTTCGACATGGGCATTTCCCAACCCAATCCTGATATGCTCTAATGTTTCCTTATCCGATAAAAAATGGTTTCCAATAAGGTTGGATATCAATATTGTTCCATCACTATTACCAATTAAGACAGTTTACGTTTACTTTACTTTATACTACCGTGAATATTCCGGAATTCTAGAACCAGTTTGACTCACGGTTACTGTGGTAGCCCGGGAGTCTATGCTGTGGGCCGTTGGTTTGATTTTTTTTGTTTGACTCACGGTTACCATGGTAATCCCAGAGTCTATGATATGGGTGGGGGGATTTTCTTCTACTTGTCGCGTAAAGAAAGTCCTTTCGAATACTGCTTTGCGGGCAGAGACAATAGCAGAGCAAAGGGATTTAGACTTACTGCGATTTAGAATTTGTCGTCCTGTCTAGCTGGTAGCTGGTTTGTGTCGATGACTATACAATAACAGGATTGACGTTCATCCTCTTTGTTGCAGCCACAAGACCCTGCTTTCTTTGGTGAAGAATTTGCGAATGGATCACGTGACGTCTTGAGGACTCGCTATGAGCTGCTTCCGTACCTGTATACGCTGTTCTATGAGGCACACACAAAGGGGTCCACGGTTGTTCGACCAATGATGCATGAGTATGTTCTCATACAATGTGTTTTCCATATCTTGTTTGAAACACAGTATACACAAATATTTGCACTACAGAGATTCCAACCTTGTCGACTCGAAAAAGGGAGATTTTTACAAAACAATTTTTTCTTAAAAATTGCAAGAAAGACAACATACAAGCAATAACGATTGCATCCTTTCATTTCAACCTCAACATGCTTTGAATTCGTTGTAATATAACTAATATTGTTTAGTAGAGCATCAACATTTACATGACACGAGGAATAGAACTCTACACCATTGTCATTGAAATTTTGGCCAATCGCTGATTAGATCACGTTCACACTACAATAAGCTCCAGGCCAATGTTTAAATTACCAGAGAGAGATGTTTTTTTATTGTAATCGACGATTCTGCTTCCAACACAATTGGAACGCTGGAGTTGTGAATTCTTACAATATTTTAGATGTAGATGACCATGTCCAAGGTTTATATAGCGAGATAATTACTATGACAAAGTGTATGCTGTCGTGACCATGACGGTGAGCTTGTCTGAGTACCCAGAGATGTTATTTTTAATTTTACGATTCACAACAGTTGGTTCTTTAACATTTCTATTTGGTTCATTGTTGCATCTTTGTTTTCACCTGCTTCCATTTATTTTTTATGATGCTTTCGATAGATTCATTCAAGATAAAACAACATGGTCTGTGGACAGGCAGTTTCTATGGGGACCAGCACTTTTGATAACACCAGTGCTTGAGGTAAATCACCGTTCGTTGTTTGAGATTATTCTAGTCCACAATTTTTCTTCTATTTCAGTTAACAGGAAATGCAGTAATTCTTGCCTGACTTGTACTAAATGATGAAAATAGCTGTGATGCCAGTCAATGTACACTATGAACTGGAGCCGTGTAAAATCCATATGAAAATTTTGAAAACCTATGTGAAAATAGTGGAAAAGATGCCCTTTTCACATGGTTGATCGTTCTCTTTCTAATTCACATGGTTTTTCACATGGTTTTAAGATGGTGTTTGTTGTTTCACATGATTTTCAAATGTATTTCACACGTTTTTATAGTGGCATTAGCTTCCAGACTTGGCTTGTAGTCTGCCATGCACTTAACCCTGTGAAAATCTGGATGAAAAATGACAGGTTTTTAATTTGTGACTGACAGAAAAGGCAAGAAAACTGTATTTTGGACAATGTTTCGGCATCTCCTTGTGCCATTCTCAAGTCAATAGAGAAGTTTGGAAAATCTAAATAACATTTAAATGTGTAAAAAGCATTTGATAGATCCATTTATGAACAAAAACTCCTTTTTTGACATTTTACCCAATCATGCTTGTTCCAACAAAAACGAATGACTTTGAAATTGCTTGACAAACATTTTTAATATCTATTTAAACTATTCGCCTTATTCCACAAGCATGTAATACTTTGGTATACGTGCTTGGTTGGTGGGAGGCAATAATCGCACAATGCACAGACTAATTGGCCAAGATGCAGACCTGTCACCACCAACCAGCTCCAGTCACACTGCTAAGTCAGTGGAATTCCTA
>OFHS01001191.1:3752-30298 GCA_900245855.1 Calvadosia cruxmelitensis
TTTTCACATGGTTTTCACATGGTTTTCACATGGTTTTCACATGGTTTTCACATGGTTTTCACATGGTTTTGGATTCATAGTATACTAATTCTTTATCCAAATCTACAGTAGCGTTTGTTTGATTCTTTTCTTTTTCAGTCTATTCCATTCCAAACCAATTACGATCAACTCGAAACTTCAATTGCATCGCGTCTTATCTCAACAATTTCCTCAATTAGTCTGAAGGTAGGCACAGCTGGATTGGTATTCATTTGGCATGATTAACGTCAAATCTTCATCTAAAAATAGTTCTGTTTTCCATAACCTGATTGCGAGCCACCCTTTCCTTGTGTTGCACACACTAATTTTCAGCCTCGTCGACTAACTCAAATTGGAGCATGTCTAGTTGTCCAGTAGGTAAAATGTTAACTGCTTCTCCCTACTGGGTTGCAGGAACACTGTAGATGGTCTGAGACACTAGAGAGATGCCAAAGTCATTTGGTTTTTACCCCTGATTGCAGGTGCTTCCCTTTACGTCTCATTGCTCTTATATTTTATTTGTTTATAATTAAATAGTAAACATTAAAACAAGGCTTTCTAGTTTGAGCCAATCCGTAGCGCTTGCTTGATTTATGTTGCTATTCGCATTATAATCAAACAGTTCATCGACATCAATTCTACACAGCAAAGAAATGTCTACTGTCGCCATCACTTCAGCTCCTAACAAAATAGCTTAGTCATATTCTAAATGTGTTGATACATTGTAAGAGACTGAAACTGTGTCAATTGTTCAATGTTGAGGGTCAATCGTCAAAACACTTAACCCCGGAGCTAGAGAATGTGAATTCACTTCCCAGCTTGATCCAAATATAAGATTTGAGTTTTACGTAGATTCTGTTTCAATTTATGAAGTAGCTATTCTATAAAACAGGTAGTAATTCTGCACATTTGTGTGATCATATTTCCGGATATTGCATTGCAATGCTGCCAGGCATTTGATTGCTAGAATTACTGGATTATGGCTTATGAATAGTTTGGCCACTTTTATCATTGTGAAATTGATAATCGATTAATTTTTGGGAGGTAAATCTTTCCCACATTGCTGTGTTTCCATTTATTGTCTTACTGTAACTTAATTATACTAATTTATTCTATGTCAATTTTACGTTTCAATGTTTTCCTCATGTTAATCACTTTGTCTTGTAAGAATTCATGTTCTCTTATTGCTTCTGCTCTCCTTGGGGTTTGGAGTATTTGATTAACTAAACCGTACATTATGATGGGTACATCTTCTCATCTCATTAAGAACATACCTCATTTAACTGTTTGGCATTCTATGTGCTCTGCTAGCTGAAATATTTCATCCATTCAACCAACCAAAGAGCAGCATCCGTTTTTGTCAGACCTATTACAGTGAGGTTTGTCTGACACTGCTGGTGGTTGCCCTTTAGAAGAACGATGTCCCTTTGTTAGCATTCAGTGGTTTGGTTGCTAGCGGCTTTTCCTAGGATGTTCTTGGTCATGTCATAAATACGACATCCTAGCATATATCCCCATGTATAAGCTAAACGCCAGTTGTCCCTTTAAATCTACGGTTTTAGCACATGTAATGCGCTCGTGTAGAAATCAAGGTGGTATTTTAAGACAAATTGTTTGGTGCTACAAATTTGACTTAAATACAGTACTGTAATATACCGGTACAGTGCTTTTGTGTTCTGTATTAAGGTGTTTGTGCTTGTTCTTGCAATCAATGCGACCGTCAATGAATAAAGCAATCACTCTAGCTCAATATCAGAGCAAGTCACAATAATTATGTTAAAACAGCAAGGAATGTTGTGAAATCTGTAGAGAGAGCTTTGCATTCATGTTGTAAATGATAACATGAATATGTTATGTTGTAATGTTGACTATCTGTCGAAATATTTCAAAATAAACAAGTAATAAATAGACTTTGCAAACTGTCAGCAGATGGCTGAAGAGATTTTCACCATTTATTTCTAATTTAATTTCTGTATTTGTTTCTCTCTGTGCAGGAGATTGAAAGTCCGATCGACTACATTGCTCACACGGTGCGAACAATCTACCAGCTGATCAAACGCCTTTATCTATATCATTTCATGGAAGTCAGAAGCTCATTTCAATTTGTTAAAGTCATCAAGAATAACATTGGTAAGGAATTGATACATATTCAGTGAAACTTGTCTATAATGGTCGCCTTTGAGACTTAAAGAAAATGACCTTAATAGACGGGTGGCCTTTCTGTCCAGGTTGATTTCTATAGAAAATGTCATTTTGGGGTTATGAAGAGTGGCCTTTATACCCAAGTGGCTGCTCTATAGAGGTGGCCGCTAATACAGGTTTGACTGCATATGGTCACAGTACATTATAGATATTAGTATTTATATTATCATATTGTACACATATTCATCCAACTAGAGTCAATGTTGCAGTTATCACATCTAAATTCAAAGAACACTTTAAGTTTTGGTTTTACAATGATGACATTATTTTCTGTTACAGCGATTGAGATGTATGACTTCCGATGTAGCGAAGTTGGCTTCTTCAAATTCCCGAACACTTGCCACAAACAGTACAAGGGTACTCAGTGGTCATCTGGAACAGACCGTGCAGATCTTCTGCTTGTAAACAACCCAAGAAGTAAGGGATGTCTGCAGTTCTGTCCTTCTGGACATCTAATGCTGTTCTGTTCTGAGTCTTGTTCTAGCTGCATTGATGCTGTTGTTTTGTTCGTAATAATTTGAATGTGAGGAATGGATGCTACACTATGAACTGATACCATGTTAAATCCATATAAAAATCATGTGAACAACCGTGTGAGAAGTGCCCTTTTCAGATGTTTTTCACTCGGTTTTCTAATTCACATGATTTTTCACATGGTGTTTGAAATTTCACATGGTTTTTCACATGGTGCTTCCCATTTCACATGGTTTTTACATGGTTTTCATATGGTTTTGGATTCATAGTGTTAGTTGTTAGACGTATCGTAATCCTGCTTTCCTTCATTGTCAGTAAATCAGTATTGTTCAATAGTGAGATGAGAGACAAGTGCATATGTGCGTCTTCATCAAAATTTCCAGAGCTATTGCCCGTGTTCCTCACACAATGAGGCATTTATATTAAGGCAGGGTAGTATGCGAATCAGACTGTGCTACACGGCCACAACAAAATCCATATGCTTATTGGTGAATTTGAAACTCAACTAAAAAGCACGAGCCTGAACAATCCAATGCGTTTATTGGCGGATCAATATGAAGAGTGATTTCTTCCTTATTTTTCAGATCCTTTAAAACCATGGTAAAATTATCTTGCTTATTTTGTAAGTGGGAAACGCAATCGAATGAGCACTTTTTGTAAGGAAATTTAAGATTGACAACCATCAACAACATTCTCTAAAAGCCCAGGAAATGAGTTGTTTTGTCTATCAGATAGAAATTTCCCGAGGGAAAGATGCCCCTGAACCTCACCAGACCTCAAGCACAACAGGGCTTAACAAGTAGAGTCATGTTTACAATAGAACATTGTCACCACTTAAAGCTCAATGCGAAACACAATGTAGACTCACAATATAGAAGTTTTGATATCTGCTTTCAATGGACAATCAATACGCACATTGGAAAATTCAAAAATTCAAAAATTGTCCTCAATAATTGAATGACCTACATAAAGATTTACACTTTTTAATATCACAGCTTCCACATCTGTATGATATCACAATATCTGATTCGATACATATTTTAATGTGTTACGTACTTTTTCTTCGAGTACCACTATGAACTGATTCCATGTGAAATCCATGTGAAAATCATGTGAAAAACCAATGCAATGTTTTTCACATGGTGTTTGAAATTTCACATGGTTTTTCGCATGGTGCATCCCATTTCACATGGTTTTCACATGCTTTTCACATGGTTTTGGATTCATAGTGTATGATGTTGTATATGCCATTGTCATTGTTTTTCTTTTATTTCATCAGTTCCATTTGAAGAGTGGGATGCTTTTGCCACAATGTATAAAGGGGGAAAACCACTTTCAGCAGGAAATGTAACTTCAAACGTTAGCATGACTTCGCTTTACATTGACTTCACAGGTAAAAATATAAACCCAAGTTGCCGTAATATTATAACAATAGTTTATATATGTTTTGTTCCTTTTGCAAAAACAACTGCTCTACAGAAATTTCCCAACTATAATTTTCCCACTTTGTGAAACAACTCACTATGAATCCAAAACCATGTGAAAACCATGTGAAAACCATGTGAAATGGGAAGCACCATGCGAAAAACCATGTGAAATTTCAAATACCATGTGAAAAACCATGTGAAAAACATGTGAATTAGAAAACAGTGTGAAAAACCATGTGAAAAGGACACTTTTCACATGGTTTTCACATGATTTTCTCATGGATTTCATATGGTATCAGTTCATAGTGACTTTGACTTGAATTTTGACTCAGTTACATCCTGTTTCTCTAAAACTTTGAAAACATCCATTATTTCTAACTACTATGACAGTTGCACTCTCAGACACTGCTACATATGTTCTTAATCTCTTTAAAACTTTGTCATCCCAACTATCTTTCGTTCTTTCTCATTTTTTCCCCTCATTTCATTTCTTTCAACTTTGTTTTAGCGTATGCTTTTGATTACTTCTATCTGTATTATGTACACCGTTTGGTTAGTTTTTATTGATATAAATGTAAATTATGTTATATGAATGTAAGTTATAGGTCTCCCGAACAAACAAGCACAGTGCTTATGGGATGACCTCGATCATGTGTTTTCTTTTTAGTATCAAATCTGTATCTCTGTATGTTTCTGGACATGATCAAATATATCTATCTATATATATATGTCTTGTTAAAGTTAATATCTACTCTATATCTGATTTAAGATCTGATCTTACAATGTCAGTTTGGTGTTATTACATTATGAATCCAAAACCATGTGAAAAACCATGTGAATTAGAAAACAGAGTGAAAAACCACATGAAAAGGGCACTTTTCTCATGGTTTTTCACATGATTTTCAGATGGATTTCACATGGTATCAGTTCATAGTGCTATGGAGTGGTTGGGTAGGCACTGAGCAGATAACGTCATTCTGTTTGTGGCATATTTTAAAACAACTGTCAACCATCCATCCTAATAGGTGCATTTGGTAACTCTGATACTACATACACTATGAATCCAAAACCATGTGAAAACCATGTGAAAACCATGTGAAATGGGAAGCACCATGCGAAAAACCATTTGAAATTTCAAACACCAAGTGAAAAACCACGTGAAAAACCATGTGAAAAACGTGTGAATTAGAAAACAATGTGAAAAACCATGTGAAAAGGGCACTTTTCACATGATTTTTCACATGATTTTCACATGGATTTCACATGGTATCAGTTCATAGTGATAAATAATAATAGTAATATAGACGGTCCTCTACATGATGAAGCCGTCCCTCTTCTTCTTGATGCACTGGTTATATAAGCTACGTCATAAATCGTATTCAGAAATGGCTGACAAAGTAACACTAAAGAAAAACAAATCAATATTCAATACATCACCATACAATGTGTATCACATACAGGCACAGAAAGCAACATGTTGTGCTACTCATGCAAGACACAACACTACTTAGGATATCTAAGTGGATATTGCATTACTAGGTCGTTTTTATGCCAACATGACACAGTGGAGATAACATATCTCAGATAAAACGAGTCAGTTATATCTTATTCACAAAAATAAGCAAAATATTAAATAGCAAGTTTCAGTCCGTCTCTACACCAGAAACCACCAAAGTGGCGCCAGTGACCTTCCTGCCACCTCATTCCATCAGAGCATGTCTGAAATTAAAATATTACAAGCAGGAACACTAAAATGTTGCAACAGCGTAGAATCAACAAAGCATCTGATCCCGAATAAGTCACAGCAAGGGTCTTATTTTTATCGCAGTATCCTTACAATCTTTTAAAAAACAGTTGAACTTGTATTTCGAAGAGCCTCAGTGAGAGCTGTATCAGTTATGTTAATTTGTATTGTCGTATTAATATGAAAAATGTAGCACTGGCATTCACCGCATGGTATTAGTGCAGGCTAGTCTTGCCTTCCATATGAGTATTCGTATCTTTGATTTACTTAAATATATAGACACATACTCTTGATGGAGCAATCCAGTACAATATCACCAATTAATACTGACTGCTCAATTTAGAAGATCGTATAACACGGATGTAATCCCTGATGACTGGAAAAGATCATTGATCACACTAGTGTTTAAAATGCCTTTTAAAACTGATAACTACAGACCAATATCTCTAGAATTGTATTGCATGCAAAGTTATAGAGCAAATTATTGTGCATCTTTTCACAGCACACACAAAGTGAAACAAAATAATTATTGTATGAACTCCAAAACGGAAAGATCATGTGAAACACATCTGCTTGAACCAGCACATTACTTAATTGTTAGGCAAATGTGCAAGTAAGAGACTAGGTAGACATTCTCCTTAAGCTGAAGCTGTGTTTTAAGATGAAACACAGCTAGCCCGCCTAGTTCAGTCGGTAGAGCACCAGACTCTCAATCAAAAGATCCAGGGTTTGCATCCTGCCTGGCTTAAACCCAGTCTGGTATCCTCTAGTAGGTGTTTGCTATAGGGAGCACAATCAATTGTGCACAAGGCAATAGGAGTCAACATCGTGGGCTGGCCCCCACACCTGATCGATATGTCTCCAAGGGGTTCCTTGCTCTATCGGGCTGTGCATCGGAGATGAGCACTGCACGAATAGCAAAGCTACGGTACTTAACACTATGAATCCAAAACCATGTGAAAACCATGTGAAAACCATGTGAAATGGGAAGCACCATGCGAAAAACCATGTGAAATTTCAAACACTATGTGAAAAACCATGTGAAAAACCATGTAAAAAACGTGTGAATTAAAAAACAGTGTGAATGTGAAAAGGGCACTTTTCACATGGTTTTTCACATGATTTTCACATGGATTTCACATGGTATCAGTTCATAGTGTAATGAGGCAATGCTAGTGACCGACCCATTGACTGACTTTACCTTATTTACTTGACCATTGTCACAGTACTATTCTTTATACGTCCATTTGTTTCTTGGCTGTTATAGGAGTGAAATGCAACCAATCAATGTCTGGCAGAAAAGGATCCCTTACGTCCCCGCTATATCCACTTAATTATCCAATCAAAGCTGACTGCTGGTTTCAGATAACTGCACCAACAACATATGACATCTTTGTCAATTTCACTGCCTTTAACTTGGAATATGACAGGAAGTGTATATATGATTATGTCAGTTTTCACGAATCTCCTCATGCAGACAGTCCTGAGATTGCACGATATTGCGGAGAAGGTATCCCACCTCCGATCAGGTCAAATGGCAACAGACTGTGGTTGTGGTTTCACTCGGATTTTGGCGCTGTTAGAGCTGGATTTAGCGCCGTGTGGGGAATCCTGGACCCTCGTGAGTTTTGGTAATTTATACCCGATTGTCAGGGCTGTAAAGTAACTAGTTACTTTAGTAACTAGTTACCCGAAAAGTTACTTTTTGGGTAACTTTTTGAAGTAACTTACAGTGCAACCCCGTTAATATCACCTCGGTTAATATCACAACCCGCTTAATATCACTTCACTTTGAGAACCAACTGCTGTCTCAATAAACTATTTTAACCCGCTTAATATCACGACCGGCTTAATATCACGGCCCGCTTATTATCACGATTCTGGACTGGAAAATCATAGTGATATTAACAAGGTTTCACTGTATTACTTTCCACTTAAAGTAACTTTTGTTGTAACTAGATACAATTTTTCAAAGTAACTAGTAACTTTTCAAAGTTACAATTTTTACGATTAGTTACTTTTCACTTCTAGACTATAGTTAATCGTGGGTATGCTAAGATACAATAAGCTTCAAAGCATTCATATGCGCATGAAAAAAATTCACCGGAGATGGTAAATTGGAATTTGTTTAAAATACACATGTAAATTATACCTTCTTTTCTTAAGTTAACATCGATGAAAGTAACTTTGAAAGTAACTGTAACTAGTAACTTTTCCTGACAGGTAACTAGTAACTTTTGAAAGTTACTTCTAGAAAATAGTAACTTTAAAGAGTAACTTTTCATTTTTGAAATAAAGTAACTTTAACTGTAACTAGTTACTTTTAAAAGGTAACTTTTACAGCCCTGCCGATTGTTATCTGTTGCTTTCATCATTATCATAATCATCATCATTTATTGTGTATACCCAGTATGCCACAGGCTTTTTTCATGGGGCACATACATAATAATACAGAGGAAAGTTACATACTGTATAAGCATGTTAACAGGAAATAGATTATAAATAGACTATATGAAGGAAACAATTTATACAAAATATAGTCTACAGAAATTAACTGACACAACAAGAACAATAGACGAAGTGCAAACGATTCCAACGGGCACCAATCATCACAAACAGCGGACGATGAACAGGATACGACCAGCAGACAACATAGCGACGAATGAAGACCAACAACTTGCACACAGTGACTTTATACTTTGACAACGCGACAGGAACAATAGATGACATGCAAACGATGCCAACGGGGACCAATCATCACGACCAGTTGCTGACCAGCAGACAACATAGCGACGAATGATTTATACATAATCAACTCCATTTGATGAGTCTGCATTATAATCAAATCAGTTGTGTTATAGGAACAAACATGCCAAGACAAAATTGTTTCACTACAACATTTGGCCGCCGGATACTTGGACCAGCTTCTTAATTGTTCCAAGTGACAGTCTCCCAATTAATATGGTCCGATTGAACGGAGTCGACTGTACAATCCTTCATGAAATTCAAACTTATATGGATCAGAGGTTACTTATCTAGAGCAAAGACCTGTCTATTGTAACCACTGGATTAATAGTCCCAAAATCACACACATTTATTTTAACAAACGCTACCTGTCCACAGAGACCATATTTCTGTTGAATTGCATCCGACAGTGTAAAGAAGTTGCTGATGTTTGACCGGGTTGGAATCGATCACCTGCTGTAGTAACAGTATACATCATTACATAGAATGCTATCCTTGCTCTTCTTTGCCGCTGGCATCCCTGCCCCATTCATGCAAAGCTTGACCAATTTTGCACTAGTGTAGCAACTTACAGAAGTTGTATTGGCTCAGAAGTTGCCGCTTGAAAACCACCTCAGAGCAACTTGATTTGGTTTATCAAGCGGCTGACTTTATTTATTAAACAAAGTGCTTCCCATTGTAAGCAAGCAAACATGGTGGACCTTGGTAGAAGAATACTTGGTTTTGTAACATGACTGGCAGGGGTGTAAAAACTAATAAAAAAACTTAGTTCGCTAACGCTAATTTGCTAAAAATTAGTTCGCTAAAACTAAAGCTAATTGATTTCAAAAGTAGTTCGCTAAAACTAAGAACTAAATGCTCAAAAAATTAGTTTTCGCTAAAAGAACTAAAAACTAATTGTCACACTTTATATGAAAGGGAAGAGGAAATTTGCTAGCAAAGTCGAAGCCAGTCTTTATCTTTCTTCAAATTTGAAAGAGAATCAAGCTGAGACCAGAAGTTGTCCTAAGGATTGACTGTTGCAGATTTAAACAAATTGATCTATCTCTCTATAGGAACGCGGCAAGTTTTGTCTGTTGGATTGTACTACTGGCTGATTTATATAGGCTGTCACATGTTCCAATGTCCATTGTTGATAATATTGATAGCAATCAACAATCAAATCATGTTCGCATTTGCTTAGTGTAGGCCCTTTAATGAAAGATGAGACATGCGAAAGATGCGACGCTGGAAGGGATAGCTCCTCTTCGAAAGACACCTTCTTAACAGCAGAATAACAAGTAGATGTACACTATACTGCATTTAGTGATTCTCTCGATTCAATTGCTTTCAGGAAAACCCATTTGTCAACAGTTCAGAGACATTTTTTATTCCAAAATTAGCATATTAGTTTTACCAAAACGAAATTTAGCTAAACTAGCTAACTGGCTTTAAAATTAGTTTGCTAAAACTAAAACTAATTTTGTAAAAAACTAGTCTCAAAACTAAAAACTAACGAAAAAAGTAGTTAGCTAAATTAGCGAACTAATTTTAGTTCGCTATTTACACCCCTGATGACTGGTTTATTAACTATAATTTTTCAAACGTGATCATTTTTTACAATTTGAACATTAACTTCGTTACGTGGAGTCCAAATGCCAACTCCATCCTTTATAATGGTTTTTATGTGCCCATAATAGGAATGTCTATGACTTGCCTGATATTCAACCCCTTCAACTTCAACGGAGACTCAAGCATTGCTGCTCAACATGCTATCAAGTAAGTGTGCCTCTGTAGGTAGGGTATAAGAAGACTTAAAAGTAATAAAGTGTCTGTTAAGGAACCTCTCAAATAACTTCAGCGCATCTCACCTTCAGTATGTTGCTATTTGCATGGAAGATATAGCTAAAGCCGCTTAGTTGGACACCAGCCGGGCCTTTTTCATGGACTCCGTCCATTGGACTGGCACTAAAGCACAGTCGAGGACTAAATCTCAAGTCTCATATAAATATTTTAGTAATTTAGTCCAGACTACATGTTTAGTCCCGGTTCACGAATAAAGCCCCTGGAGACTGTCATTTGGACCAATTAAGCAGGTGGTCCAATTATCTCATGGTCAACGTTGTTGTGAAATAATTCCGTCTCGACAAATTTGGTTTGATAATGTGGCTGGTCTGATTAAATGATGGTCCAACTAAGCAGATTTGTTGTCTGGAGTTTCGCAAGACCATAGTATTAATCCAGTCCCACCTCTTACATCTTTCTTTCTGATCATAGACTGCTTCAGATGGATCGAACTGAGTTCATTCTTATCACCAGAATCCTTGCATGCACTCAATATCCGCCATGCTACTCATACCCACCCAGATCCATCAAGTACTCATTTGAACATGTGGAGGTAGGTTGAGCAGTTAAGTCTTGACACGTAGATGACCGCACACCGCAAACAATGCTGTATAATCTCAACCGTAAAGTGATCGCATGTGAAATACATTGAAGAAAGATAAGTGAAACGACTGTGATTGACATTTTTCTTAAACTGAAGGCAAAAACAGAAATTGTTGTAATGTTTATATATTATGAGTTTTTTCCAAATGCTGCAGATAATTCTTTGAATGAGCTCACGTAGTAAAGTGAAACCTTTCTATAATGGTCACCTTTGGGACCTGAGGAAAATGACCTTTATAGGCAGGTGGCCTTGCTGTCCAGGTTGATTTCTAAAGAAACGGTTATTTTAGCGTATGAAAGGTGACTTTTATATATACAGATGGCTGCCCTATGGAGATGGCCGCTATTGCAGGTTTGACTTTACACAGTTGACAACAAGGCATGCTCAAATACCAACTTGAGATACAATTGTTAGAGCTAAACCCAAGATAACAACAACCCCTGTGTAATGACCATTTGTACATGGTCTTTCCTACAAATCAAGTGTGCGTATCAGTCTCATGGGCATAACATCGTGTAGCTAAATAATATTTGTCAAAGTTAAATTCCAGCCAAGTGTCATGAAATCATATCTTCTACCCATACGGTGTACTGAATTGTGTAACAGGGAGTCCGCATCATGCCATTGGTCTATTGCATGTCGATTGTCTTGATGTTGCCTCATAGCAGCACTCCTTATTCTATGCTTGTATCTGCTCTACAAAGAGTTTGATCGTTATTCCATCGAAAATAGGAGGACGGAGATAATAGGAGAGAGAGGAGCACAAGCTTGGTGTCTGGGCTACAGCATCAATCGTGACAATGCAGCTTCCTCCCACCACCCCACTTTCCAACTGAAGTTTTTGCTTTGTGGTGGTTTGGTGGTGACAGAGTTCCCATGCTAGCAGCGCACCACATATGCTGCACACCTCCCGGACAAGCACCAACGCCATCCTCTTCTTAGGATGATGAATTTAACTCCTATTTATTTGAGAGCCTTGTATAGACAAGTGCTGTTGTTTACAATTAACTCAAGAGCAATTTGTATAGAAATCTAATTTTGCAGAAGGCGACTCGTCCGGGAAATCATTGTGTCTAATTGGACCTTTGGACATTTGTAGAACTGTTTTTCTGATATGAATAACTCCGTGTTAACTGCCAGTATCAGTTCCACTTCTATTCAGCGGTTATCTAATTATCTGTACTGATATCATGATCAGCTTTTCATTCTGTTTCTTTCCAATCAGATTGATCGCCTGGATCGTCGTTGTGTATTTTGGTTAATGGACGACCTGTGAGTTAAAGCAGCTACTTATTCTATAGTGTATTTATATGTTGCCTGTGGTGACGTACTCACTGAGCTAATTGTGGTAGCGTTCAGGATTCTCATATGAGTTATTTTGTTAACAGAAATGCTTTGTATGTTGGCTTTGCTATGCTTGCTTTGTGAACTTGTCACACATTCATGCACGCTAATTGAGAATAAATTAATTTGCCTAGCAATGTACCGCTGTCATTTCTGGTTATCCAAGTGGCACGATTGAGTTCAATGCAAAGATTACTTCCCCTGTAAAGACCCTTGTTGTTATAAACTCTGACATTGATGCCAACTTATACCATTCTGATTGTGCTATGATTTTTGTTCTGAAGCTTGATCGAGCCATTAGTAATGGAGGCATGGCTCATTTGTTTCACAGATGCCTAACTTTGTTTCTTTCTATAGTGCATCGTCATGGTCAGAAGTTGCTTGTGTCATTGAAAGCTCAAACAAGACGCATACTGTATGCCATTGTCATGGGTTTGGCATTGCGGCTGTCATTGGAAGAGATCAACCACATTATGTAAGATGCAAATTGAATAGAAAAAACTTTCCTGGTCATCGGTTATGCCACTTAAATTTATCATTTTTTCACGTTTTGTATTTAATCATACTTGCTCTTTAATTCCAAAATGTAGCAGCTGCAAAACGTTTATGCAAGATAAATATTTCCATGTATAAGCGGTGTACATTGCAATAAATGGTGCATGATGTAACTAGATCTATCAATTTGGATGGTGCCTCGTTCAGAGAAGAATATACCTGTTTGGTTTGAGTTAAGCTCCAGCCATACTATTGCTAAAACAGGTGCAATATGTGAGTTGCGACTGGCGCAAGCATTCGCTTAGTCAGCCACAGCAAAAGTGTGTACGTTATTGATGCAGATTAATGTCTCAGAAAGCGACCAATCAGCATCGTGCTTTGCTTTCATTGTTCAGTTTTGACCAATCACCAGCAACTGTGAAACATAATCAGGTTCAATTTGCATTCTTGAGATGTACATGCAAAGCGACTGATGCTCACAATTTGGACTAGCCACAGTCAGCTCAGGTCTATTGTTCCGTGAAGTGCAATTTTGTTATTGAATTTAACTTTTGTTTTATCTTTAACAGCCTCAGGTTAAATTCAAGATTTCGATTAGTGAGAAGTATTTCTTGTTTTGTTTCAGCTTACGAGTAGCAGAGCAATGGCCTTCAGTCTTGAGAAGAATTGCCTTTTATCGTTGGTGTTTGTGATATTCACCTTGTTGGCTACATTGATCTACCTGATGGTCAGAGATGGATGGTTCTTCACAATGGCTCGCTTGTTAGTTCTCGGGTCAGTGCTGAGAAGCCACAAAGGCAAACAATTCCTATTGATATACTTTCTGTCTGATCATATTCTTCATTAAATACAGTTAAAACTCAGTTTATATCTTTTAAGCTGGAGGGTTGGCACATAGATGTAGGCAGATAAACGTGCTGGCATGCATATGTGAGTACATCGTGGCTCCTGCTTGTAGGCAAGCTGGTTATTATATGCGACCCTACTTTAATGTACCAATTACTATTAAAACTAGTGTTTGTTGAGCCACCCGGAGAATCTATCTACACATAGAACACGCACATCTTGCACACTACGATGTGGTAACAAACTGAAAACATTACACAATGCATTTACACAATATCACATGGTTACACACGGCAATACTTGTTACAACATGATCAACACATAATTTACCAGACTACGTAATGTCAACAACTTCAACAATTACCAGTTTTTCTCTGTTTTGATTCCTGTTTAAACTCGTCAGCCCAAGATAAGTGTGGCATTTGTGCTTAGTCGGTGTGAAATGTACGGTATGCATTGTGCACTTTTGCATTGGAACCCTGTAGCAGCCAACCCACCATTAATCACCGCCACACTGATAAACAATAGAGATACTACAGCTAGTAACAACTACGATAGATAAGCGAAATGGATGAGAGGAATTTGCGTCTTCACGATTGGCACCTTTCACCACATCCAAGAACCAGTTACACTGCTAAGTCAGTGGAATTGCTATGACTACCAGCTAATGGATTTGTAGAAGAGGCAGGATGGGGAAATTATAGATATGCTCCATCATCAGAAAAGTATTGATATTACTTTTCTAGCTTTTACTTCAAATCCGACAACATCAGTGCATATGACATTGGATTGGCTCGGGAACGCTCATATCAAATCAAACAGCTCTAATAAAACGCCCTTAATTAAGTGCAAACAATTTGTATATAGTTGGAGTTCATTGTAACATAATTGTCTTTTATACCTCAACAGCGGGCAGGAGTACGGAAGCATGATTCAAATCCATGTCATCTTCAACATTGTGTTAACGGAGATATTCTTTGCTATAATCACCTTCAATGCCAAAGCAGCAAAGGTACTGTTGTATATGCCATAAACCGAGCATGCCTGGTTTCGTTTCATCCAGATACTTTCGACTGATGTAAAATGCCAATTTGCCACCTCGTTGAATAATTATCGCAAACAATGCTTGTGGAGTTGGTTGCCTCTTGCAAGCCGAATTGTATGAGCAGAATTTATAGCTCGGTCGGTGGGAGTTTATCTACAACAGTCAGCCATGATTACAAGTGCATGATGAACCATTAAATACACTATTCATGTCATGAATGTAGAGTGACTGAGCTCGCTCTCTAGGGCTTGGCGTTCCACCTCACCTCTACTGTATCAAGCCTTTCACTGTGTTTGCATATAAACACAAACTGTTATTCATCCACTACGGGATAGATAGCCTTTAATTCGTAGTAAATGTTTGGCGATGATGTTTCAGGAAACTGGTTTTGTCCCCTCTAAACTTACGTCGTAGGGACGAACCAAAAGTTCAGCTACAAGATCTTTTTTGTGATCAGAATGTGTACTACTGCATATCTCTGCCATGGAATATAATGGTATTTAATAGCAATCTCAAGGAAAATTAAGGTGACAGTTAGGTCTGTTAAGATTTATGTGCATCGTGCAACTTTTACGTAAGGCGCGCAGATGAAACATCAGCAGAGATCATTTGTTCAGTGTGATGCACGTTCACAGTGCTTCTAGATTATTTCTGTTTACTGCCTAAAATACTGAAGCGTGCAATCTTTCATGGTGACAATAATGTTGAATTCATTGGCTGCATTGTTTATAATAATTACTCAGCAGGCTTGCAGGTGGACATTTTATGCCACCCAGATAGCTGCATATATTTATAAGTTACTGACACCACGATAAGCCAAAATCATCACTTTATTTTTAGTTTTTTATGTAGTGGTTTCTTAACATGGTCAGATTGCTGTTTGTTAATTTTCAAATGGCTATCATTGTCATTTATTCAGAGCCTGTTGAGCCAGAATGCTTTTCACATTTAAAAATGGTCACATTACACAGGTAATTGCTTAAGATACAGTGCAACTTGTCTAAAATGATTACCCAGATACCAATAAAGAATATTTCATTAAGACAGCTGACCTCTTAAGACAAGAACATTGTTTTGTTTGTGCTTTTGATGAAGCAGTTGAAGGTGGTCACTTAGAACAGGTGGTCGCTTGAGACAGGTGATTGCGAAGAGAGGTTGAACTGTAGGTGGTTGCTACGTTGCTACCGTTTTCTTGTGGTTGCCAAGTTAGATTGTTCCCATCATAGTACACAACTGAATTTGTCTTTGTTTTTCAGGGGACATGTTTTCTTCTTGCCTTCATTGTGTACTACCTCGTGCAGACCGTGTTCTGTTGGCTCTTCTTGAGTGCGCTGTACTTGTTTAGCATCGGAAGAGAGGTCTTTGACGTCAGGAAGTACAACATATACAAGATCTATTTATTCGCTGGTTACGGTCAGTACTGAAAAATTGAATGCCACCAGACCATTTGTTTTCTCTACGTTTCCCAAATGGCTCTATTGACGGCTTTATGACCATCGATTTTGCTTATTAGCTTACTGTAATTAACACTATAATCTTTAAAATTTATTGATTTATTCACTGGCTTCATTTCATTATTCGCTATTCCTGTGACATGAACAATTATGTGGTTTATTTCCAGGTCTTCCATTGCTTGTTACTTTGACCGTGACAGGGTTAGAGTTCAAGTTGGCTATGGGTGAGAAAATGTGAGTCAATGTGAAAACTAACCTGTTTGGTTGTCATGGTGAAACCTGAATGTGGCAGCCATGTTAATCAAGTGATCACCGGTGTGATATTGCTACCTGTGCCAAGGGGCCATTTGTTCATCCAATAGGTCTGTTGATTTGTTTATCTTATGGCCATCTATATCGAACAGCCTTACATGCAATACACGTTGTCGAAATGCATTGATGTCCTCAAAACCAGTAGAAGCTCATCAGAAGAATGGAACTCAGCGTATTTAGATTTTAAACAACATCATCGTTATGCTCTTCTTATCTCCTCTTTGAGGCTTTCCATGATTGACAGTCGGCCTTCTCAAAGGGTTTTTGCATTGTGTTTCATTGCCATTGTTAAGCACTGCTCCCTGTCTGATGATGGTAATGATGGTAGCCTTGACATGTTCTAAAGGTTGTTTTGCTTTTAGCTGTGATGTCATCTTTTCAGGTGCTGGATGATGTTCACTGGAACAGGTGTCTGGGGCTATGCTGGATCAATCTTCGCCCTCTGTGGGGTAAGATAACAGACTGAATGTAGCGTCTCAGCTGCATTGTACAACTATACAATCGACCAATTATTGCTTAAATATTAAGTTGCTTTATGGTCTTTTGGCTCTCAAGGGATCCATTGAAAGAAAAACAATTACTGAGCGCAGCTATACCAATCTTCTTAAGAGTATTGTTTTCTATTTTTCATACTTGAAGTTGGAAAGCTACGTAATGGGATGACATTAAACCATGTTAATGGTACAAGGGCATTTGACGATGGGATCAACCATCCATTTCAATTTTAACTTTGGCAACCCGGTTAATGAAAAGTGCATGGACTAATTTGAAATAGAAATGATTGTTATTGCCAGCTATTTCTAACCAGGATCCTTTTTCTCAACTATGTATTTTGAGGTTAGCTCATGACAGTTTGCAGTAATGAATCTGTAGCGACGCATTAAAGTCCATCGCCACCATGGCAGCAACGTGATACACACTGCAGTTTTTGATGGAATTTGAACTCCATTGAGACCCTACAAGCCGCACAAGCACTTTTACATTGATACACAGTGTGTTTTCAAGCTCATTTAATATTCTACCCTACCTTTTTTGTTTTGGAGTCCAGATAAATGAATTATCGAGATCAGCAGTAAATTGTGCCTACCGTCTGCGATAGACAGGGACGCCTGTTTCAATAGAAGCTGCGTATCTTCTGCAAATGGTATGTAATGCTATGTTTCGCATCAAAGAAATCGTTGGAACCATTGTTGGCCCTCAGGGGAGATGATTCGTCTTTGACTTACTATTGAAATACTTCTCCTTATCCTAAACCCATTAGGTTTATGTAGTCATAAGAGACCACACCCGCTAGCTAGCAATGAGGCTTCCCCAGATAGCTTCTATGTAAAAGTTTGCGTATAAAGTCAATCCTGTATTAGCAGACACCTCTATAGAGCAGCCACCTGTTTATAAAGGCCACTCTTCATAACCCCAAAATGATACTTTCTATACAAATCAACCTGGGCAGAAAGGCCACCTGTCTGTAAAAGTCACATTCCTCAGATCCCAGAGGTGACCGTTAAAGACAGGTTTCACTGTACACTTGTACAGTCAGTTGATAGTTTAAGACAGGCGGTCTCCTTCGCACACGACAAGTGGTTAGGAAAGGCAAATTGTCTCTTGACACAAATGGTCTCCTACCACAGGGGATCGCTTAACACAGGCACATAGCATTGTTTGAACCACTCGGAGACCATTTGAAGGTTATCTCTTTAATCATTGATTTCTGCAACTCAGGTGGTCGCTAAGTGGTCGATTAAATAGATGGTCGTTAATGACAGGTGACTAGTAAGACTAGTGAAACTGCATCCTCAATATAATTTGCACGTATGTTTGTTCCTAAGAGAAGATATTTCTTGTGCTTCAGGGCATAACGGGAATTCTGCTCCACACTGTAATAGCAAAGACGGAAAGCAAAACGAGGTAATGTGTTCTCTGTCGTTTGTGAATGCGCGAATTGCTCGAAGCTACTTGATAGCTATTTGAATTGTTATTATTTTGTAGATGAAAAGGCAGTAACTCCGAATAACAATCCTTGATAGTAGCAAATAGTTGTAATTATTCCTTCGTACCATCTGTTGCGATGGAAGCTAATTTCATTTCCAATACAATCAAGAATAATTTTATCAAGTCATTTTCCTCACTACAAATTCAATCCTGCTTACAGCGACCACTTTCTTACAAAGATAAATGTGGTCGTTGCGTACAATTCGGATGGGCATTAATACAATATTGTGAATTGGAACTCTCCGTTGGGGATCACTGTAGACTGATAGGGTAATTGTAGAATATGTAGACGTTTCTTTGTCCAACAAACAAAATGGCTTGTCTCACTGGGAGCACTCGACCTTTGAAATTAACAGTACAAAGCAGCTACAACAAATGCAGTTCCGTTTTGAGCGTCGAGAGGGCCTAAAGCACTTTAACCAAGATGGGCCTAATTTTTAACGATTAAATAGCCCGAAACTTACTAGTGTTAAAATATTCACCCATTGGCATATCGAAGATTTTGGTTTTGCTTACAAACAGCAAATTGGGACAAATTAACTCAGTAGCACTTTGCAGCTGATTGTGCACTGTAGTAAATCTCAACATACTGTAATTTTGAATTTTTGAACTAACATTGAGAAGGGCCTATCCAGACTGAAGGCCTAAAGCACATGCTTTGAGTGCCTACAGGTTAAAACGGCCCTGAACAAATATGTGTATTGGCTGGGCCTGTGGTCGAACCTGGTCTCCTGATTAGCCCTCCGATTTCCTAATCGCTATTCCGCCACTTGGTGATGTATATGACAGTCTGTAGATTATTCGGTTTGCATTTTCTTTGTGTTTTTTTCAGAGAAAACTGCCTCAAGGTCTTCCTGGTGACACTCTTCAGTCTGTTGACGTGTGTATTTGGCGGATTGTCTTTCACGAAACGGAGCTATGGAGCACAGTACATGTTCTCACTGTGCAATTTGATCCAGGTATGATAGTTTCTATCACCGCACTATGGTTCTTGTGAGGCTGGCATGTTTGCAAGTGAGGTTGGGATTGGAAGTTGTTTTGGCTTTCAAATGAATCATTAAATGAATGTCTTGCACAGTCTAACCTGTTTTATCCATCACCTGTGTTACGCGACCACCTGTGTTTAGAGACCAGTTACCATTTGTTCTTTGGGTAGTCACTCCAAACAGGTTTGTCTGTGTTGAAAGTAAGGTGTTGACTTAGTTTTATCCTATTCCCATTTCGTTGACTTATCTCTTCTCTTGCAAAGTGCACAACTGGCAGTTCGTATGTATTTTGCACATGGTATTTTTAATAGCGTTGTCTAGATCTAGACAATTCTCATAACACGTCTTGGCTGCATGTTTAACTCCATGATGCTGTTTGTGTTTTGTGGTTGATTGATGCTGTTGTTGTTGTTGTAATTGGTGTTGTTTTGATTTGATTTATTTGTCAAACATGAGTGATAATGATTGACAGGCGAGCATAGAACGTAAATTATCCTAACAACATTTACAAAAGCGCGAGAAATTTACAGAATCTAAAACGACGTTTGAAAACAGAAAATGAAATAGATATAACAACATCATCTGTAAGGGAATTCCATACGGGAAGGACTCGATTACTGAAATAATATAGCGTAGAATTATTAACAGGAATGAATCGAGGCTTTAGCTTAGAAGTGCCACGAGTTGTGCGATTGCAGTCTTGTAACCAGAGCAGATTGTTCTCAGGAAGATCCACCACACCGTACAGAACTTGAATATGCCATGTGCAAGTCGAACTTGAGTCGTCGGAGTTCTAAACTATCAAGCTTTAAAAGGTTTAGACGATCTTTGTAACAAAGCATTTCCTTCCGTAAATGCAGACCTATTCGTTGTTGTTGTTGTTGTTGTTGTTTTTTTTTTTTTTTTTTTTTTTTTTTTTNTGTTGTTGTTGTTTTTATTTTTCTGTTTGTTGTTGTTTTTGTTTGTTTGTTGTTGTTATTGTTTTATTATCGTTGTTGTTGTTGTTGTTGTTGTTTTTATTTTTCTGTTTGTTGTTGTTTTTGTTTGTTGTTGTTGTTGTTGTTGTTTTATTATTGTTATTGCTGTTGCTGCTGCCAGAATATAATTCATATGACCTGCGTTGTCTGTTTCAGGAAACTGATCTTTCTGACATCATCAAGCAAGGATTTCTGGTTAAGCAGGTGTGTTTAAAGCCTTCCTCCGTGGCATGATTATTGTCATTTTATCTCTGCAAATTCCTACGTTGTTCTTACCAACGCTATCTGCAATTTACTTTACATTATAAACATACACCAGTCTCGATCCCTTATATAGCCTCAAAGTGATGCTATACTGTACGATTGGTCTGCGTTTAAATGCCATGACGGGTGTTTGATTTTCGTTCGTCTTTTAGGGCCACTTTCGTCACAACTGGAAAGTTCGGAAATTCATCCTTCGGAAGCGGTATCCGTTCTTAATGTACTACAAACCAACCAAGGTAAATGCTGTTAATGAAGACAAATGTGACAAATGTGTTTACCAGTTCAGTGAAACCTGTCTGTAACGGTCACCTTTGAGACCTGAGAAGAATGACCTTTATAGACAGGTGGCCTTTCTGTCCAGGTTGAGTTCTATAGGAAGTGTCATTTTGTGGTTGTAAAGAGTGGCCTTTTACACAGGTGGCCGCTAGTATAGGTTTGACTGTATCGTAAAATCAGGGGTGATTTCTGTAGTTTGCGAGCCACCCGTCACCTTTGTAGGGTCCATTTCTGTCATTGAAATGCTTTGGAGACAGTGGTCAGTGCCTATTATTCAAAACTTCGGTAGCTCAGTGGAATAGTCGCCTACCCGCACTGTAAGCATTCACCTGTGAGGTTGCGAGCTCGAATCGCGACGATGGTAGAATCGTCAATTGCGAA
Source organism: Calvadosia cruxmelitensis (assembly GCA_900245855.1). Taxonomy (NCBI): domain Eukaryota; kingdom Metazoa; phylum Cnidaria; class Staurozoa; order Stauromedusae; family Kishinouyeidae; genus Calvadosia; species Calvadosia cruxmelitensis. The sequence goes on from OFHS01001191.1 coordinate 25,160, forward strand.
AATATCATTGTAATTCTCTTCTCAGGCGCTCGTTTGAAAGAGGATTTTACGAATCACCTTGCAGACAAACAAATCTTCATGTTCCTTCTGGGGTGTAAAAATTAAGAAGAAAACTTAGTTTGCTAGCGCTAATGCTAATCTGCTAAAAATTATTTCGCTAAAACTGAAACTAAGTGCTCAAAAAATTAATTTATTAATTGATTAATTAATTTTCGCCCTAAAGAAGGACAGATGGATGTGTACACCACGCTGGATTCGGTGTTTCTCTCAATTCAATTGCTTCTACAAAAAACCGCTTTCTAACAGTTCAGCAACATTTTATCCAAAAAATAGCATGTTAGTTTTACCAAAACGAAAGTTAGCTAAATTAACTAACTGGGTGGAAAGCTAGTTTGCTAATACTAACACTAATTCTGTAAAATACTAGTCTCAAAACTAAAAACTAACGGATAAAGTAGTTTGCTAAATTAGCAAACTAATTTTAGTTCGTTATTTACACCCCTGCTTCTGATATCGTTTGATGTCTGACAGGAGCATCGCTCAAAAGGAAGGATCCCATTGAAATGCGCAACAGTTTACGAGATGGATGCGGACGAAGTAATCGATGCCAATTGCTCGAAACGTAAGTGACAATTCTTTCTTATCACAAAATTCAGTTTTAAAAAATTCCCAGCAATGCAGTGTGCGGGCTTTATTGTTCCCATTGACTGACTCGGTCCTGCAATCTTTGTGATTATACATTTGCTTCTTTCTGGCTCATCCTTCTCACCATCACGAAGCAATGATTGTTTGCAGGAAACCCAGAATATTATCCTCTCTTTACATATCTTATCTTATTTCGTCTACAGCTCGAAAAATGGACACAGAAACCTGTTTCAAAATACGCACGAGAAGTGGTGTTCTCTTCGTCTTGCAAGCTCCTTCGCAAGCGGAGAAATCCGAATGGGTTCGCTGCGTTGAAGAAATCATCGAACGAACTACCAAAGATGGACGCAAATGAACCAACATGGAAACAGAAGAACTTTTGATATTTTGTACAGTATATTATTGTTATATCGACATGCGATGAACACACACGATATTTATACCATCAATATGAATTCCTTTTACAAATCTGTCGCGTTTTTATTCTATCGCTGACACGGTCGTTCAATTTGCGACCTGCTCCTTGCCGTCACGTCTGCTCCTGCGACCAGCCAGTGGAGTACAAAGCGAACAACACGCCGCGACGGACTTAGTGAGCGACCAGACGGCCTCCAAACACAAGCACGGCTGCTTTAATTATTATACTATTAAGAATTTCTAAACATTAAACACAACCAGTTTATCCGATTTTTACATGCGGTACAATTTTCTCCGATGGTCGACATTTCAAATAACTGTCGTGACCTTTGCTAACGTATTTACAAAATCCAACTTGGTTTTAATATCTGGAAAGGCGCTAATAACAGTAGGTCGGGAGTCATAAAACAAAACCCAACAATCTACCGACTAATATTACAGCAAATGCAATAAATTCCCTTCGTCTTTGCGAAGGTGTTCAGCTTGAATCGACCAACGTGTCATCTGATCCCCAGCATGGATGCAAGTGATGTTTCAATCATTAGTAGGTGTCTCCGTCGGTTAAAAGCGGGAATCCCGACGGCACCTTGGCAGTTCGCTTTTTCACGGCAATCAGGGGCACTTCCTGTTCACTAGACGTTGCCTTGTCTTCACCCGAGTCCCCTGATCCGGGAGCACGAGGGGAGTCAGGGTCCGACGGGTTCGTAACTCCATTGCATCCATAATTCCCAGAGCCACTGCTCGTCCGGCTCAATGTGCTGTCGTAACTCTCCAGACGCTCAATCGGCGACCGCATTTCTAGTTGCACTGTCGTAGGACTGGGCACTAGTTCCCAACTTCGATCCATTGTGCTGGCGCCGTTGCTCTTGGCAACGCCGTTCTTGGTGTTATTGATGAGCTCCCGCGAGCACTCGGCGACTTCATTGGATGTGGAACTCTCATCTCGCAGTGCGTTCACCGTCAACTGCAACATGTCACGCTCATGCTGAACAATCCGACTGGCCGTCGATAAACAACGCCTTGCCTCCTCCGATTCGCTGAGCGAGACCTTCAACTTGGCAACACTGTCCTTAGCAACGAGCGCTTCCTCCTTCAGGTGGACATTCTGCTGTTGCAAAGTGTTAATCGTCGCTTCATGCTTCTCGCATTTCTCTCGCAGTTCACTCATCTCGTGCAGCAACTGATACTCAGCCTCGTACAAGTTCAGCTGCTGTCTGATTTCGAGGTCGACTGCTCGTCGAATGACGTCATCCGCCTCTGATGGTATGGCCAACGGTAGCTCAGTCTTGAGGTATTCAACGATGTACTCAAACCCGTCCAGAGCCAGGATCTGCTGACTATGATTACCGACGAGAACGAGCGCAACCTGCAAATTGAAAAGAGCATAGCCACAATCAAACAACCGCAGGAAACGAACGGGCCAAGGAGAAACACACAGAACAATAGAATAGGATAGCGTCACAGCATTTCGTTCAGTGGCCGCTCTGGACAGGTGGTCGTTCATATAGGCTTCCCCGCAGACACAAGGCGTCCCTTACGACGTACCTAAGACGTTTGACAACGTTTGCTGGGTTATTAGCTGTAGACAATTTCGATTACATTAATGAGGAGCCTCAACCCACCTTGAAAATGACATCAAGTCCTTGCAGGAAAACCAAGTCTGTTGACAGAAGGAAAGACTAATCAGATGAGCGAAGAATAACATCAACAAGCGAGCATTATGCATCACGTAGCCTCCTTCGTGATAAGTCGACGGTCTCACAACGAGGTTGTACCTAGAACACGAGACGAGAATCCCAGAGGGAATTGCGATGCGAATAAGGTGAGGAACCAAGGCGCGGCGTAGAGTGTTGGGGTGACATCGTGTTTATGGAAGTGCTCGTGAATGGCAGGGTGGCAGTCGCGAAGGAGACGAGACCACTGGTACTGTTGTTGCTATAGTTACAAAGAGAAAGAACAGTCAATAATTTAGAACGAAATGAAGCAATGCATATAACACGATGAAGAGCAGAAAAGCAACGATCGAGAGGTCGACACTTGAAATACAACCATCGTTGATGTTAATACATTGGACGCCGTTTAGTGAATAAATAACTTAGAAAGAAACGATGCAATTGAAACCATGGTTAATAAAACAATCCTCCTTATAAAACAAAAAGCTCTGCGTTACCATAGTTCTCCTGCATGCTTTCTCTAAGCTAGCAACACTTCGTTTATAAAAACCAAAATAAAATGATCCCGAGGAGGTTTTATTGAGCGGAGTGGACTGTATCATCCTGCGAATCGTCAATGTTGGCATTCGAGGCTGCGAGTTTGAAAGAAGGCCAGGTCACTTACCATAACTGCGTTCATGTTAGGTTTGTATTGATTTCGAATGCCAAGACCATACATCACGTGACGAAATGCGTCAAAGGCTTCTTGCTCGGGCATCTGAAGAGGGAAGGAAGGTAAATCAACCGTTAAATTCAACAACGACAGACAAGGCAAAGAAGAAACACCGTCCCTACTAAATTATCTATGCAGGTAGGAGCTGCAAGGTTTAAGGAAAAGACATGTACGGTATGTGGTCATTACATCATCTCAAACAGTCGAACGCACACACGCACTAAAAAGCAGATCATGTCTCGCTTACATGCATGAGTAGTAGTCCAGCTACGAAACTGAGGCCTTGGCAATAGCCAACTTCTTCGTCCAGCGAAGAGTACGCCTTCAGCATGTTGAACAAACTGATTTGCCCTGGGCCGAGCTGACATGTGAAATATTCGTGGGACGGAAAAGTGCGGCCTGAAAGGAAGCAAGATAAAGTCAATTCAAATAAGACGACACTGCACAAACTGACTGTAGCCTAAACCCAAGGAAAGAAATGTGGCAAACGGTGAAAAACATGCAACGCTCAGATCATTGTGTTTTAAGGTCACAAAAGAATTGTTGACTTTGTATAGATTATCTCCGTCCAGTCAAAGTTCTAGTCGAGCGATGTTAATGACAGTGGGATTTCCCCCTTTATCATCGATAACGTTGCAAGGCACAAACAACCACCACGAGAAACATCAACAGTCAAGCGACAGAAGCATATCGAGCATGCATCGCCTGCGTCAATAGTGACGTCATACTTCGTACCCAGGTCGATGAGAATGGCGTGTTGGTGAGTGGTTTCCTGCCGCATCAGAGTGTTGTACTCAGTCTCCCGCCATGTATGGTTGTCGAAGTCCGGTCTTCGTATCCGATGTTGATCGACCAACAACTGCCACACTTCACCGCGGCGAAATTTGGGGACACCTTTGTCAAAAAACACAAACAAATAAATGTTTACAATTCAATATTTCCCGGAAGATAAAATGAGTATTAAATATTGACATCGAAAGAAAATAGAATGTGTTGCTTGAGTGGTTACTCCGTTCACACATTGGTAAAACGAAAGGCAGAGGGTCCACACACTGGGGAACTATAGAGCATACGTTCAACTCAAGCGGAGGGAAGTAGACTAGGAGTACATCTAAACCATAGTCAATAGAACAACTAACAGAATGGGTTGTTCTATTGACTAGGTCTAAACTAAATAACGGGAGAAAAAATGTTTAATCATAGGACAAATCGAAAACGCACCTCCGCGCACAGCACTCAACAACAAATTGTCATCGACTTTGTCCGTGGTGCATTTGATCAACAACTCGTCCCAGGCCTTGATGGATTCACAGGTACACGTGTTGTACTCTTTATAGCTGAGCTTTTGACGGCGAGATTCTGCCGCGCGGATGTTGTCTGTGAGCGGAAGAAGAAACGAGGCGGGCGGTTAGAGACGCAAAACAAAACACGAAACGCAGAAAGGATTTAAAACGAAAGAAGCACTTACTGTTCAACTTATGATTCTCCTTTTCCATTCGTATCAACAGGATCTGCTCCTTGATGGCTTTCTGCCAACGAATCCGCGCCATTTCCTTTGGATTTGGTGGATCTTCTTCCTTGATACTTCCAGGATCACCAGATAGCAATACTGAATGAAACAAGGGCAAGATGAGAAACAACCAAACAACAACAAATAACAATAATATAATAATAATAATAATAGTAATATAA
>OFHS01001192.1:7056-19199 GCA_900245855.1 Calvadosia cruxmelitensis
AGGCTCTATTGATGCATTGTATTTATCTATTTATTTTAACCTGTATTAGCGGCCACCTCTATAGAGCAGCCACCTGTGCATAAAGGCCACTCTTCATAACCCTGAAATGACACTTTCTATAGAAATCAACCTGAACAAAAAGACCACCTGTCTATAAAGGACATTTTCCTCAGGTCATAAAGGTGACCATTATAGATAGGTTTCACTGTATTTCGAAGAAACATCGAAGTTGAAATCGCTGCTGTTATTCGTCAACGGGATGTCATTTCAAGAATTGTATCATTCTTCAACAGTGGTTGGGCGTGTCTCCTTGATATCCCAGATCGACAAGATTCAACGTCATTATGCGGCAATGGCATCATCGATGCAGGAGAAGCCTGCGATTGTGGCAGTGAGGCGCAATGTAACGAAGAGGGCAATCAATGCTGCAACCCATACACCTGCCAGCTGCAAGGAATTGCCGAATGTGCGACCGGTTCCTGCTGTACAAACTGTAGGTTTGCATCCGAGGGAACACTTTGTCATCCACAGGTGCGTGACAGTTTGATGCATATACAATACAGTCAAACCTGTCTATAATGGTCACCTTTGGGATCCGAAGAAATGACCTTATAGACAGGTGGCCTTTATGTTCCGGTTGATTTATATAGAAATTCTCATTTTGGGGTTATCAAGAGTGGCCTTTATACATAGGTGGCTGCTCTATAGAGGTGGCCGTTAATACAGGTTTGACTGTACAATCAAACCTGTTATCTTCTCATAGGATAATATTTCCGTATTGCTTAATATCTGATTGGATGCTATTTGCCATAATGGTTCTGCTAATTGGCCTCATTGTGTCCTAACGTACTGAATATATCACACATTTTAACTACTGTACATTAGCAACAAGATATTAACCAGATTTGACGGTACAGAGTTACAGTTTATAGCAATTACATGTTGATTGATCTCTAATAATCTTTCTGCAGAATTCCTGATAGTTTGATTAATGAATATTCTATGTGTCGTCTTCTGGGGTGACCCTACAATCATGGGTGTGGCACTCAATATTTTATCCGGAATTTAATTTTTGCTGGGCGGAACCCTGTGTACGGTTTATTATAATCAATTGGATTCTGCATCATGGGATAATTTGGACAATCAGACATCTTGTCTACACTTTATTGGATGTTCACTTCATCTTAATTTCAAGATTTCAAATTAATTAGATTGTTTGCAAATTTTTACACAAAATTTTGCAGTATATATTTAACATTCCAACAACACACCTTGTCAGCATTCAGCAACTAGGCACTAACAGAAGTACCACCCTGTCCCAGGGGTTTTTAATGTCATGATATAGGGAGAATGCATAAAAGCTTTGGCTTAAAAGAACTAAGCCTTGCTACAGAGAAAAGTCAGAAATATTTGTTTTAGTCAGTCTTTGCTATCTCCTTCTTTCTGTTTGAGTGGAGAACATGAACTAAGGAACTACTTTGTGCCAAACCCAAGATGATTTACCGGTTGAAGCCAACATATCTGATTTATGAAACTGGCTTTCTTTTAGCTGGGCCAATGTGATCTTCCAGAATACTGCACTGGCTACAAACATGACTGCCCAGAAGATGTCAGTGTACACGACGGCCTCGAGTGTCCAGTAACAGGCAAAGGTGTTTGCTTCAAAGGCTCGTGTGTGTCTAGAGACAGTCAGTGCAAACAGCTCTTTGGTCAAAATGCCACTGACGGCCATACAAGCTGTTACAGCAATCTAAACAAACGCGGTGATCATCTGGGGTATTGTCAAGAGGTAGGGTTAGATGTAGAATTCTTAATTTCAAAAATTAATCTGTTCTTGTGTTCTAACGTAATGGATTCTGGCATTATATCTTCCAGCAGAACAAAACATTAATCAGTTGTTCAGCTGAGAATATTGCTTGTGGAAAGTTGCAGTGCTTTGTGCCGCCAAACACAATTTTGGCAAGAGATGCCTTGACGAATATTGTTCATGTGACAGAAAATTCTGTGGATAAGAAAAGTTACCACTTGTGCACCAGTGAACTACAAACTGGACTGGAAGCGGGAATGGTTCATGCCGGTGAGGATCTCCAGACAACAGATTTGTTTAGCAATTGCTATATCTAAGTATATGTCTTGTCTGCAATAGGAAACATTATGAATTGCCTTTACTGCTTTCATTGACCTCTAAAGTCAAACCTGTCCTTGTCTTATCGAACCATTCAATGCACCAAGACGCCTTTTAATACAGTTGGCGGCCCAATACATAAAGTGTTTTAACATTTATAACTGCTTGAAGGTTGTTGTCACTTGGGTGGTCGATAAATTACAGTACAACCTCGTCAACCATCATTTTATGGTTAAATATTTTGAACATAAGCGAGTGATAGTTGATTCTCAAATTAGACTTGCCTATTGCATCTATTTGTAAAGTAGATCCTGAAGCCTACCAAGAAAGCCTAGCAATTTTCTTCTTCTTGCAGGTACGACTTGTGGAGAGAGCAAAATTTGCGTTGACCAAAAATGTCTTACAGCTGAAAAACCATCTTGTCCATTTGATTGCTACGGAAACGGTATATGCAACAGCAAGAACCACTGTCATTGTCAAATGGGATGGGCACCGCCATTTTGTAACCGATCTGGCAATGGTGGCAGCGTGGACAGCGGGAGTTCATTCCTGATGTATTCACAGTTGTCAACTAAAGACAATGTTAGAAACACAAGGACCCTAAGTAAACCAGTTGTTACGATAATCACAATTGGCTCGGTATGCGGAATCACACTTATACTGGCCTTGATTGCCAGAGTGGTTCAGCACAGCTGCAATGTCTGGTCCACCAGAAAACGCAAACAAAACCGTCTACCAACCGGAGCGCTAGGAGAGTTACTAGAACGATAATTAACAGCTGCTGAAAGTGGTCTGGTCCTTGATCCGGTCGATACAGTATCAAATACATTGGTCAGACGCAGGACAAGAATTACAAATCCGACAGAGAAGAATTGGTGGCAATTCTTAGTGGTGTATAATAGAATAGCATAGATTGACGGTATAAATAATAATACTTTAGGTTTGTTAAACAAAGCCACATTAATTGATAATGATGTCCATTTCATATCTGTTTCAATCCAATTTAGAATTTCATTTTAGAGATTGTACATATCCCTGTTTTGCTGCAAATGTGTCATTTCTGAGTCGCCTTCTTATGGATGCTATGATGGTGGAGTGGTTAGGACCTCTGGTTCTCATCCGAGAGGTCTGAGGTTCAAGCCCTACCCGGAGCACACGGTTTCACTCTTCCGCAACAAAAAGAGTAGCACTTCGCTGCGAGAGAAACGGGAGCGTAGTAGGGCATCTGCCTTGGTGGGCTAGCCCCCCGCCCTGCGTTCAGGTCGAAAGACCCTCCCGGCCGAAGGGCTGAGAATCGGGGATCGGCGCCGCTCGTATAGCGAAGCAGGTTAGCCTGCGACGCTGACGCGAATCACTTTCTAACTTTCTTATGGATGGTTCAGAGTGGCTATTGCAAATCAACAAAATGTGTTTAAATTTTAAAAATTAGATCCAAGATAACATTTGTATTTCTATGTGTAATACAACGTTATTGCCAAACTCCATAAACAACTACCGGTACTCATTGTCAATCCTTTTCAATGGCACACTCGCACAATTTTTTGAAATGTGGAAAAACTGGAAGGTCTCATGAGGTGTCTAACTTTAATTTCAAAGTTGTTTGAAAAACGATTGTTAGTCAATCATAATATCGCTTCTTCATAGGCTGACAAAGACAATGTAATAAAATATCACATTCAAACTTAATTACTTAATACATAAAGTACGATTACTGTTCTTGTTCATCACAAGTAAGGTATAAGTGATTCGACACCATGATTTTGGCGCACATCAATACTCCAACAGAGTTTGACCAAGTTTCTGATATTTACATAGAGTGTGTCAGGCAATCCTACGCAAATTAAGCTCGGAAGAGTTGAATGGCAAAGTACCAACTTAACCATACTTTTGCTTTGTCCCTTTATTGCTTCAATGCAGACGACATGGCCTTCAGATTACTGTACTTGTCCAACAATGCCCTACGACCCAAACACAATGCCCATCACTACAAAACGTGCCGTTACTTTGTGAATAAAATAACACTAAATGCAACTCAACTTTATCTACAGAGGAGCCAATAAAAAATTTGACGATTATCGGTACCGATTACTTCTTGGCAATTAAGTATCGTGAACGGCTGATTAATCAGCAAGTAGTTTCGATTATCTATTGTTCTACATATTCTGACGAAGTTCTATTGTCATATTCGCAGCCACGTCACACCTGTGCCTCAAAGAATCCTTGTAAAGAAAAAACCAGAATCAAAGCTATACCTATCATTTATAGAGTTGAAACAGCCTTCTATTTTTAATTAAGTGTTGAAAATCTGCACAATGAGGGCATAAGGAATCCAACTCAACTTACATAAGAGGAGGTGACAGTGAAAAAAGGACAATTTCACTTCAAACGATGCATTCGCAGATAAATTCGAACAACAAAGTTCAAACATTTTTATGTATTGCATAAAGTTAAAACTGAATTGCTTAACCCTTGTCCTGCTCATAAAACTAGTTAAATGAAGACTTGAAGTCGCTTTATCGATTGCTGATTGGTTGATCGCTAGAGACTAACTATGTGATTGGTTATATGTTGCTACTTTTGAATTGTTTTAAAACGTGTATACACGTCAATAGTAGGACAAGGGTTAAAGTTTACTGCATGTTTTACGTTAGAAAACAAACCTTTTTAAAAACTCAGTGCATGGCAAGGTGTCAAATTTTGGCAGCTTCTTGCAAGTGTATGGATCTAAAGATGACAGCATAGAGCACTATGCTTTCTGATGACACTGCAGGAGTCAGAAGGACACTACATTACTAATTCCCCTGTCCGATTTGAACATTGAATTTAACTCTCCATTGGACATCTCTTTTTAACGTCGCAGTCAGAAGGGAGGATTGCCAGAGAGGTTAATTCCATCATTCAAATTCTTTAGCCAAATATCATAAATATTGAAAATTTATATTAACCCTTGTCCTGCTTACAAAACTAGTTAAATGAAGACTTGAAATCGCTTTATAGATTGCTCATTGGCTGATTGCTAGGGACTAGCTTTCTGATTGGTTATATGTTGCTACTTTTGACTTGCTTCAAAAACGTATATATACGTCAATAGCAGGACAAGAGTTAATCTTAATGACAAAACCACGTACTACGGTAGCATAACAACTGTCCTGAATGTGACTGACTTAGACAATACTTGTTGGCTTCTGTAGAAAGCGTGACTTGGGAGGGTTGACTGTACCTTCAGAAGAATCTGAACCTCTCCATCATTGAACTGTTTTAAGGCATGACTGAAGATTTGCATTTTTAAAAAGGCTTTATGTTAAATAATGTCGATCTTTAGCTCACATTAGCCATGGAAAGTGTGAGAAACTTTTACAAGGCACCTGAGCATAAGATTCACTACTAAATTTCAGTTACGTAATGTAAAAAGTACATTTTGAACTGCTCTACAGCGAAACCTGTCTATAATGGTCACCTTTGGGACCTGAGGAAAATGACCTTTATAGACAGGTGGCCTTTCTGTCCAGGTTGATTTCTGTACAAAGTCTCATTTTGGGGTTATGAAGAGTGGCCTTTATACACAGGTGGCTGCTCTATAGAGGTGGCCGCTAATGCAGGTTTGACTGTATTATAGTTTAGTTTTAAAATACAGCAATTTATGAGCAACATTGCATGTTAGCGCTTTAGAGCATTGATAGTTGTAGCGCTCTATAAATTCTTGTATTATTACAATTCTTGTTATTACGTACCCCTTCTGTTCCAGCTGCCATTCGTAGTTCTGCAATGTCTCCATTTGATCATCATTATTTATCTCAAGTCCTTTCACTTTCTCAATGGCAATTCGGCATTGCTTTACTTTGGCTTTGAAATTCAAAAACTGAAGAAAAAAAATGCTGCAAGTAAAAAGTAATTATTGAACCAAATAAGCTAGGTTAATATCGCTATGATCTTAGACAGAAGAAAGTAAAAAGATGAGCAATTGAGCAATACAGTGAAACCTGTCTGTAACAGTCTCTTTTGAGACCTGAGAAAAATGACCTTTATAGACAGGTGGCCTTTCTGTCCAGGTTGATTTCTATAGAAAGTCTCATTTTGGGGCCATGAAGAATGGCCTTTATACACAAGTGGCTGCTCTATAGAGGTGGCCGCTAAGACAGGTTTGACTGTACTTACAAGGTTGATGTTGCAAACATTTACAGTAGACTTGTTCTCATAAGAAGAAATCACACAGATCGAATTTACAGCTTTTCGTTGTATACAGTTTGCTCAGGTACTTATCATCATCATCATCATATATTCGGTAAAATCAGATAAGCTTACAAATCTTTTTTCCACGGAGCAGAATCTAAAATAGATTAAATAGATTAAATTTTAACTTTTTCAATTCTTAACGTTCAAAGAATTCCTAATGATCAATTTTCAGAACTAAAATCAAGAAATAAAGAATTGAATGTGTTAGGTATCCAAATTTTTTCGCTCGCCATATGCTCTTCAGCCAGTTCAGGAACAAGCGAAAGCGTTAAATTGCACATTCAATGATATCAGGATTCCAAAGTGTTTTTCAAGTGATATTATAAAACGTTTTGCATGCATCGAATGCGTTCTCGCAATATGATTGGTCGAGGGCAGTGTTTGGAACTGGCGTTGTGTGAATACTACCACGCTATTGGTGGATCGAACAATAGCCTGTCAATGTTTCGGGGGTATAACTGCAACTCAAATACAATTTACTACCATATTTCCTAGGTTGATCATTTTATAAAAAGGCTACCAGTCCACACGCTCAGGCGTGTGGTAACCCTTTATTACTGCACTTTACAGTTGAAGGTCATTAAATTCACGATGAAATACAACATGTCACTGTTAAAAATCCCAGATTTTGGCATGATTCCAGCTTGGAGCAGCAGTTAGGGCTGGGCATCTGCAAGCGTACCTATGGCTGCTAAAGAGTCACAGAGGTGACACAAGAAAACAATGCAATGCAAATAAGATAATAAATTTATCATGCTTGAACTACTTCTTTGTTTACGCTGCTTGCAATTGTTGACTCTTTCACGTAAGTAGATCATTTTCAGTCATAAAATAGGCTACTAGTTCTATTCTGATTGCTCTTTCATTTGCCAACTTTACATCTCGTTGATCTGAGTAAAATGCGTTGAATAACAGCTAGTGTCAATAAGGATTACACGAACAGAGCCCGTTTCCCAGATGAAAATATGTGTGGCTCAGTACAGTTGTCAGAATCTGCATGGCTGCGGCGGATTCAGCAGGCCAGGCTTAATTGCAGGAAGAAGATTTCCGCAGCACAGTAGGCTACATACATTCCAGTCAAGTATGCGTGGCATTGAATACCAAGCTTGCTGAGAACAAATCAAATAGGCTTAGACTGCCGGATGTAACTTTTAATAAAAGTTCATAGTTACCTAGTATAGTGCATAGTATATTCAGGGCTAGTAAAATAACAGCCCTGCTGGATTGTAGGACTAGAGCAGGCCAATAAATCCAGTCTGCATTCTGTGTTTGCTGCGCGGAGAACATAAATTTCGATTTTGAGAATGCGCGGATGGTGCGCGGATAGGACTCATACAAAGTCTTCTTCCAATATTTGAAGATGCAATAAAACTAGTCGAAATCAGAGACTTGCGCGGATCAGTTGTGGAGTTTGCACGGGGAATAAATTCTCCGCGCACAGCATAAAATGCAGTCAGGCAATAAATGGAGCCCTCTATTTCAGGTATAAATAAACTAGACCCAGCTTATCATCTAATCAGATGCTAAGCCTCTAGCTAAGCTTTTTGGTTTCTTGATGAAATTTTCACTCATGAGATTACCTTTTTATTGATCTCTTGGGCACTTCGGTTGTTTTGAGCGCAATCCAGTATCTCGAGAAAATGAGGCAAAAGATTTGTGTCGTTCCTCAGTGAAGATTGCTGAGCAAATGAATGATTTCCTGGCGCATTCATATTCTATTCGCGGCTCATTCAGCGATAGAAATACTCAAGACTTCCCACTTATGGCAAAGTGGTAGATTCTTCAGAGGAAATATTCCTAAAAGTCATATCTAAAGCAGCTTCGAATATAGATTGGATTCATCACATCATCTTCGTCCGCCATTTTCGGGATGACCTTGTGCCTCGATCTCAGTCCGATACATTTCCAAAGAGAGATAATATTATTCTATTCAATCAATCAATCAAGCAATCAGTCATCAGTCAACAAATAAAATTATTAAAATCATGCAATTTAAGGACATTTTTCACGTTCCACTGTTACTTCCATATCTTCAAAAGTTGAAAATCATCTTTTGTGCTGCGATTTTCAAAGACATAGTCCAAGATACTGTAGGCCTACTGTACAATCGTAGAGTAAGGCATCAGTATCTTTTGTGATAGTTAAAAGTCCATACCCTTCAATTGATAAAGTGGAGACAATAAAATGCATATATGACAATTCACATCCATGTGGTCCTTATAAAATCAAAATCGTGCATTTCACCTGTATCAAGTGACCACCTGTGTCGAAAGACCATCTCTCGTCAGCTACGCCATTCATCATCATCATTAAAACGAGAAGTAGCGTCTAAAAGTCTGTTACATTTATCGCAAAAGTTGCTAACATTCACATGCTTATAGCGTTCTGTTTTCAGAGACTCTCTGTGCCTCCGTCCATGTCTGACACATGGCCATCAAATCAGCATCCAATTGTTGTCGACATGTCATCCTCAGTGCATCACCACGCAGGTTGGGTCCAGTGGGGCGCGGTGGGTAGTTGATTATAGTTGCCAAGGGTGTCTCTGGCCTCTGCAGAAAATGGCCAACCAAACCAAGACGCAAATGTTGAATTGTCGACAACACGCTCTTGATTCCAGCTACTTCATTGGTCACAGAAGACAGGTTGGACTGTAGGATGATATCTGGGTCATTCTCATGCGCAACAACATATTCACGAGAGTCTTAACGATGACATTTGAACTAACAAATTTGCTGTCTTTAATGATGTTTGGAACAAGATATTTTAATTTACATACATTTTGCCAGCAAAATGATCCACACAGAAATACTACTACTTAAATAATGAACACATCTGCTACCAATTAGCTAGATATTTCCGATTGCTTACAACAAATATATATGTGATATTTTAAGTAAATAAATCAAATATTGCATCGATTTCATCAACTTTTGTGGCTTTATCCTTTCCTGAATTTGTAAATTTCAATTTTCTATTAACATCAATGTCATCATGGCACTGTGGTTGAGAAGCTGCTCGAGAAACAGTTTGTTTGAAAGAAGACATTTGTGGCTTGAGTCTCCAAGCATTCTTCCGTAGCAAGCACCACTTTGACTTCCAAGGTTGCAAGGCAACAATAAATCTCCTTCGTTTCTGGGGAATTTTAATTTGTACAGATTTCTTCCTTTTCATCCTCAAACCGCTCCTCACAAGAGAGGTGTCTAAAAAAGACGAAATACAATTGATGATAATTTTACAAACTTGAATCGGCAGGAATAAAAATAATGAAAACACAGCTAAATAACGCATGTTTAATATTCGTATAGTGAAACCTGTCTACAATGGTCACCTTTGAGACCTATAGAAAATGACCTTTGTAGACAGGTGGCTTCTCAGTTCAGGTGGATTTCTATAGAAAGTGTAATTTGGGGGTTAGTGACCTTTATACACAGGTGGCTTCTATATAGCTCGCATTAAGCTATTTACAAATTGATAGATCGTTGTCAAAGCTCTGGATCGTTTAACAAGCAACTAATTTCCTTTGTGCAGCCATCCTGTCTGTCAGGAAGATCTGTCATAACATCCGCTTGTAAAATCTCTTTAATTTTAAGCCTCGGCCACACCATCGCTAAAACGTAGGCGAGTTGCGAGCCTTACAAACGAGGATTGTGGTTCTTTTGTCATTCTCAGCTTCATCTTATCATTTGTTGGATCGCTGTTGGTCGTGCTTGCTGTTTCAATCAGAACTTTCTCGATAATATGTGGGGGAGGGAAGGAAAAAAGCGATTCTGACTGGTCACTTTCATGAACAACGTCACGGATGAAAATAAAAGCGCGATCATTCGCCAACGAAGCTAGCGAGAGTGTGGCAGGCCAAGCGAGTACTTGCGCCCATCGTAGCTCGCAACTCGCGCCTATTTTAGCGATGGTGTGGCTCGGGCTTCATTGTGCCTGACAAAGTGGATCTGCACAGAAAAGCGACCAGTGACCTAACCATTCATCAAGTTCTCAACAGTGATGTTTCATCTTCTCTTTGCAGAAAACAGAAAAAGCAATCATGAATTCGATGCCAGCAGTGTGGGGATCTCAAAAGTCACAACATTCAATGACCAGTGTTTTCCCTCCTGTCGATTTCTAATAATCTCAAATTGCTGTTTCTTCGAAGTGAAGGCTATTCAATAAAACTAACAGCTGTTCACTGTGAAGACCTTAAAAAATCTCGATCTGCAGTTGATATCGCCTTGTATGTTACCCAATATTATTTCACACAGAAGCAAAAGTCATTGCAGCTAGTGGTGCTACAAGACCCTGTATTGTGACAGTAGCGAGCAGATAGTAAATGTTAAGAAAATTCTCAATTTTGTTTGGTTGTAATGGTTGATGCTTTCAAAGGTCAGCTATAAGTGAAATGGAGCCGACACTTGCATCGGTTCTCACCTTGAGAATCTTCATAAGGAGTAGCATCATTACTTCTGGTAGGATTTGCACCAGAATCAGATACGAGGGGCCGAGGGACAACTTCTGCAACAACAAATCACCAAAAATGTATTAACCCCTGTCCTGCTCGTAAAACTATTTAAATGAAGACTTGGAGTCGCTTCATCAATTGCTGATTGGTTGCTTGCTAAGGACTACCTATCGGATTGGTTATGTGTTGCTATTTTTGACTTGTTTCGAAAACGTGAATACACATCAATAGCAGGACCAGGGTTAAGATTTCACAGGTAGCAGAATATGATATTAATTTCATTACCAGGTGCTAAGGTTTGTTGACAGACGGTACTTGGGCCTATATCTGCGTCTCATCAAAATCAACGATAGAAACAGTTGAGAGATGTGTCATGGCCCTCTAACATCACACAGTCACACTGACAATTAAGAGTTTAAGCATTGCATCATCGGCACATTGGTGTCGATGTCAACAATGGCATAGCCAGCTCCCAGATGTTGGTCCTGCTCAACAATTTCCAGTCCAGGACCTGGGCTAGGCCATATATAGTGGCTAGGCTAATACTCAGTCTCGTTTTGCCACTGTTGTGGGCATGCTAATTGCAAATGCATTTCAAATAAAATAGTTTGCTAGCATATCGAGAAGGAAAGTTAAGCAATTTTGCAGCTTCTTGTCAAGAAAACCCAGTTGCAAAGTTGTTGCTTGCTGTAGCTTGTGCTTCTGTGTGATATGTGGTCAAAACAAAAAACAACGCAATCGCAGGACTTTCCAGCCAGTTTCAGCAGTCCTGTTCGCTCACTCCTGCTCCTCAGAATAGCAAGACTAGATGTCCATTTTTGGACCACATGGAATGCAGAAACAATAGCGCAAGACCCGACTTAACCAATCAAAACACAGCAGAAGTTACGTCACTCCTGCTGGTTGAAACAAGCAGGACTGTGACGATTGTGTGACTTCAGCAAACTTGTAAGACCTCTGAAAGGCAAAAATGACCTGATTTCAAGCCATTGAAGGCAAAATAAATTTACCTTGAGGATTTTGAAGATATATCATTATCTCATGTACTGAAAATACCAATTTCGATTGAATTTCATTTGGTCCTGCTAAGCAGGACAAGAAGGACCGCTATCTACGCCTAGAGGTGATGCAAGCAGGGGGCTGTAGCCCCCCATCAGGGAATCTCTAGCTACCCTTTCGGGGAAATTAAGCTCTTGGTTGTGGCAAATTCTTCCAAAATCATGTTTAAACCAGCCGTCGTGCTGGATGAATCCAGATGACGAGCTAATTGCGACATATTATGAGGCTCAGAAAAGCGAACTTGGTACTGATTTCAATGTTTACACATTCTATAGAAAT
>OFHS01001192.1:19229-30294 GCA_900245855.1 Calvadosia cruxmelitensis
ACCCCCCCCCCCTCATTGGGGAAGCCTAGCCCCTTGTCTGAAATTTTCAGGTGCAGCCCCTGTCTATGCCACAGGATGTCAAGGTCAAATGTTAAAACACATTGCCTAATCAAAGCATTGTCTCTCGGAAGAAACACAGAGGATTATATCAAGCATATGGTCCATGTTCTATCAGCTGATAGATAGCTGAAAAAGCGAACAAAGTGAACACCATATAGCACCGACAACAACTTGGAAATTACGTGGTTAATGCAGATGATTAATGGACCACACGAGAGCAAGCAAATTGAGCAAATTGATACCAGAAAAAGAAGACAGGCAGGCAACAGCAAGGATTAGACAATTTGCAATTACAGTGAAACCTGTCTATAACGGTCACCTTTGGGACCTAAGGAAAATGACCTTCATAGATAGGTGGCCTTTCTGTCCAGGTTGATTTCTATAGAAAGTGTCATGTAGGGGCTACGAAGAGTGGCCTTTATGCACAGGTGGCTGCTTTATAGAGGTAACCGCTAATACAGGTTTGACTGTAGCAAAACCAGGTCAATTGAGCAATATGCAATCATTCAAACGTCATCTTCATTGAATCATTCCACAAAGGTCATCATCCAAGCGAAAGAACAATGCAATCAAGCAAAGAAGTGAGTCTTGCGCTAGCGTAATCATTCAACAGATACTACTGCCATCACATACCTCCAACATCCATGGCATTTTGCTCCAACAGTCCCTCGTCAGATGAAACATTTTCTGCGGTGAATCAGAACAAACCAGCATCAAATTGTATAAGGACCACAACATACCAAATGAGATAAGAATATGTTTACTTGTCACAGATCCCTTGACGCATGGAAAGGGCTAAGTAATCTACCATAAAATTTCAATCAACATCACTAGAGCTAGTCTTAAAACAATTTGTTTTGCTAAATCTAAGCAAAAATAAAATAAAGGTTATGAAAATCAGTCTCAAATTTATAATGTAGGTATATAACTAAGTTTTCTAATATTTGATTGCACAAGTTAAACCTCACCTTCTCCAGGATCGTCAACAGTCATAGCAGCTAGACTCCATCCCCTACGGTTGAAAATTATTCACATAAGTAAATGAAGCGACCTAAGCATGTTCATTTTAATAGAACTTGCTTTAACCCCTGTCCTGTTAGTAAAACTATTTAAATGAAGCCTTGAAGTCGCTTCACCAATTGCTGATTGGTTGCTTGCTAAGGACTAACTATCTGATTGGTTGTGTGTTGCTACTTCTGACTTGTTTCGAAAACGTGTATACACGTCAATAGCAGGACAAGGGTTAATATTATTTCTGGTCTTAAAGCAGACCTAGCTTGTAAAATTCAGGCTCATCATGATACCTGTCTAAAGCACCTGTAGCTACGTACTGGATGAGCAATTGGTTGATTACATGACCCTTAGTAGGTCGCAACAAGACAGTCATAGAATTTGTTTACTTAGCTATTTGCGCAAAGATTCTGTGGTTGTGTTGTATCTCTGGCACCAACCACATGGCACCAAGATCATTACATCAAGACAGAAATGATGATTCAGTGTAAGCCTCGAAATCATCTAGCAGCCAAATAACCAGTGCTGTATAGATGACTTTTTATTTGTAACGAATTACAATTACAAGTTACAGCCGTTAAAAGTAACGGATTACAATTACAAATTACTTATAGAAAAATGTAACGGATTACAATTACAAATTAAACTGGTTTCAAAAGTAATCGTTACAAATTCCTTTTAAAATTACTTTTGCAAAGAAGGACATTCATCTCGCAACGAACCTTTAAAAAGCACATTTTGTCATGAGATCGAAGAGTATTTTTGTGATTACTGCTCAAAAATCACACTTAAATGCAGCATAACATCAATCGATGCCAATCTGTTTGACTGAACGGAGTGAACGCTAGCACTGTGACTGTTTCGGAACGATTTCGTTGNGATATAATATATTCAAGACATATAGAACACTTCTCTATGTAATATACTTTGATCAAAATATGCTTGCGGTGTATAGTCAGACATGAAAAATCCGTAATAAAAACATGAGCAGCAACCAGGTCAATCAATAGTGCAGTTGGTTAACATTAAGCCTACTTGCAACTCTCATTGCTATTCTTAGAGAAAATGTTGTGTCTAAAATGCCTGACGAAAACACGGCAGCTGGCCAATTAGCAAAATATATACTTGAGATGTCAAGCATCATTTTATAACATAAAGTCAAACCCGTACTACCGGCACCTCTATAGAGCAGCCAACTGTGTATAAAGGCCACTCTTCAAAACACCAAAATGACAAGTCTACTATACATGTTTGCAACCTCAGCCTTGTACAGTCAAACATGTATTAGCAGCCACCTCTATAGAGCAGTCTCATGTGTATAAAGGCCACTCTTCATAACCCCAAAATGACACTTTCTATAGAAATCAACCTGGACAGACAGAGCACCAATCTATAAAGGTCATCTTCCTCAGGTGCCAAAGGTGATCACAATAGACAGGTTTCACTGAATTTTAGATGTGAAGCGTCATTTTATAACGTAGTATAAATGCCAATCCTAACCTTGGCAACATTGATGCCAGCGCATTCAGGTCCCGCATAAGCCATACCTCCAGGTCAACTGGTAAAGATGATGAATCGCTTTTCATCTGTGAATAGGAAAACATATATTCAAACATCCAAAATGCTAACAAATAGAATAATTTCACAATACGTCAGTTGATCTGCTGCAGAAATAAATTGATGCATGCTTCATTAATCAGTGAATTAGGCCAGGATTATATTATACCGAAAAGCATTTACAGTGGATAGGAACTGCACGATTAGGGTGGAAAATGTACCATTTGCATCCAAAGTACAGTATGATCCGCAACCGCCATATAATTACACCATTTAAAATGCAAAAAAGTATCTATGGTGATGAGTTGAACACATTATTAAATGAGGAAATTAACACTTTTGCGACGTCATCACCTGGAAGCCGACCGAGATGCGTCGCCAAGGACACAGCAAGGTGGTATTGTATGGTGATGTATTGAATGTTGATTTGTCTTTGTTTGGTGTTACTTTGTCAGCTGCGTCTGACCGTGATTTATGACGTAGTGTATGTAGTAAGTGCATTAAGAGGAAGAGGGACGACCTCTTCATGTAAAGGACCGTCTATATTATTATTATTTATTACTTTTGCATACAATTAACAGGTTGGATATTTCAAGCGAAGTAGGTAATTACTAATTAAACAAGATGAATTGGCAGAAAGTATTGTATGCCAAAAGAAACTCAATGAGTGGGGATATGAAATGAGCAGGGACACAACTTGATGGTGCACGGTCACTGCTGAACAGAGATTAATGACACTATCAGGGTCTGGTGCTGTTGAAGAAAAAGCCTTGAGTTTCAGGTCATTTTCCGCACCATGGAAAAATGTTACCTTGCAACTTAAGGGGAGGTTCAGAATAAAGTCACACACACAGCTTCAAGCCCTATGCCCATCGTACAATGTTTTCTTAGGAAATCAACCAAGCTGCATCGCCAATGATATGTTAGCCTTGGTGAAATTGTGTGATGAACATTGATTTGTCTCTTTTTGGTGCTACATTGTCAGTAGCGTCTAAATGTGATTCATGACGTCAAAAATCATTGAATAAGAGCAACAACAGGAAACGTAACTGTCATTTCATAAAGAGGACCCTCTACATAATAATAATGATAAATAATAATAGTCAAAATTATTCACATATGCGTTTCCAGTATTCTTTTGGAAAAGGTAGTCAGAGAAGCTATCCAAGGCAATCTTTCAATTACCAGAGTGTATAATCTCTCAAAGTAATTGTAAGCTATTGTAAGCTATTGTAATCTCTCAAAGTAATTGTTTGCTATTTGCGTATGAATATAGAATGCCACAATAACGAGCCAGGATGACAAAGCTTTAGAATGATTGTATATTTGTAAAACAATCACATGCTGGTAGCCATTGGGTAACCAGGATTCGGCCCTCGCTCAATCCCTCGGCAGCCTCACTCTCATGTCACCTTAGCCTCGCATAACAGTAATCACCTTGCATTAACCCCTGTCCTGCTGGTAAAACTATTTAAATGAAGACTTGAAGTCGCTTCACCAATTGCTGATTGGTTGCTTGGTAAGGACTAACTATCTGATTGGTTATGTGTTGCTACTTTTGACCTGTTTCAAAACGCGTATACCCGTCAATAGCAGGACAAGGGTTAACATCCATTTGTTTATTAATATACTTACACACTGCTTTACTACAAATTGTATTGTATTGTATTATTTGGCACAACATAACAGGATATAAACATTGTAGAGATTGAACACAAGTGAGTGTCAACTTTTTTTGCAGAAAGGCAGGGGACATAAGTTTTTCTTTATCTGAAACAACATTGTTTCTATATTTGTTTTATCATGTGCACCTGGCCCTGGATTTGAAACTAGGACGCCCAGATTGTAAGCTAGATGACTTACGCACTGAGCTAATGGGGCACAATTATAATTATAGGAAATTGATAGTAATAGGAAAGTTATAGATTCAAAGCAGGCAATGTCACATGATGTATTCTAGGAATGTTTGAGAATCACAATGCTGTCATATTCTATTTTAACACATTCTTGGAAAGTTCTAGAAGGCTGATGACATCATCAGTTATTTTTAGAGATGATGTAAACAGGATATGACATCATTCAATAATTGAAGATTACATCATGTGTAGGAGGGAAAGTCTAGAAATATGTTACAATAATATAACAGATGCTCTAGAAGCTTCACTGTTCTTACAACAATTGAATCAACGTCATGCTGTACCTCTTGTTCTGAGTAAACCATTTTCATGTGCCCTCGTAGAACGCTAAAGAGGCAACCATACACGAGCAGCAGATCTTTAGACAACAACCTATCACATAACACAACATAGTTTAAAAAGTGTTGAGAAGTAAACTTTAAAATAGCGCACTACAAATTACAGTGCAACCTTGTTAATACCTCTAATATGGTTTGCCGGTTAATAATTGTGATAATAAGCGTATAAGGCTTTCGGGGAACGTAACTGCAAATATATGCTAGCTAACATAATACACAGCAGCAGACAAAAAGAAGATGAAGATGGAGGATTTCACATTCTATATTTGGTAGACATGTTCCTGGTTCCAAAACAGGGAGAGATGGCAGAGTTCCAAGAAATACATAATTATGGCGGTTTGTACAAGAGCTCCATGTTGTGAAGACACAGCATAGGATACAGGACAGAAAGAGTTGTTGAAACTTGAAATGACGAGGTTCATATGGCAACGAGGACGATTGTTGCGCGCCGCGTCATGATGTCTCTGGGCCTTGACCTACAACGTGTGACGCGCGTGTGTCAATTTATCCACTAACGTAAGACCAATGAACAGACAGAGTGTTCCAAAACAAATCAAACGACGTAGAAAGGTGAAACTAAATACAAAATAATTAACAAATTAAACAATAGTATATAATACAGAATTATACAAAACTAATAAAGAGGAACTAATTAACCTTGATTTAAACTCACAGTTTGTCGGGTGCACGTCTCTTTGGCAACCTTGCCGTGTTCTCTGAATGTTTTGGTTAGCGTGTTGGTAATGACTTCATAAATTTACTGATAACGAGGCTAGCTCATGGGAACTTAAAACAAGACACATTACTAGGACTAAGGGCCTGTTTACATGAGTCAGGCCAGCCCGGCTAGACGGGCTGACACCTTTGAGTGAGATTGTTGCCTGCTATTGTTTCGCATTGTTTTTTTGCGGTGCGTTTATATGATTGTCGGGCCAGCCCGGTAAGGTGGGATTCCACCTCATTACCGGTGGGATCCCACCTGGGTGAGATGGAAAAATGCGACAAAATGCCATATAAACAATATCAGGCGGGCTGGCCAGGCAGTTGAAGTTTTCTACGCAGGCGCTAGGGTGACATAAATTTGACAGCTGGTGCCAACGGAAAATTTGTCGACTCGTGTGCGTCGATAAAAGCTCAACATCGCATCTTTTTTTCGCTTTTCATCATCAATACATCAATACACAGTATGGAATCCAAAGCAAATAGTTTCGATCGAGTGACGAAGTGATCGAGTTTGTAATTAAATAGGACTTCAATTCTGATCGTCCTATTCCGTAAAAAGAGTTAAGGAATGCACTGGTAGTAAAATAAAAGGACAACGAGAGTTTATGCAGACCAAAAGTCGAGCCTCCAACGTGATAAAATGTGGCGAACATGGTTGCGTCGAAGAAACAAAGACCATCCCGGTGAAAATTTGCCGGACTGAAGCAGAGCCAGCCCGGACAGGAAATCACCATATAAACAATCAACAAAATTAGCTCGTCCCGGTGCCAACCGGGCTGGCCCGCCTCATGTAAACAGGCCCTAAATATATACTTAACATTGCTTTAACAAGTGCAGCGTCACAATGATGAATTACAAGTTGGTTATATATTCTTATAATAATGTGACTAGAGTCGCTGACATTTGACACGATGAGGTACATACAGCAAAGAGGATGATTACACGTTGGCGGGGCTATATATTCTTATAATCGTGTGACTACACAATGATGAAATTAAGTTCACACTGACCACGCGTCAGTCACTACGTTCTCATCTATAGCTCAAATGGATATGAAACAACAAAGCAGCAAAAATCTTGATTATAAACAAACAAAGCAACATTAAGCTGTTACTTGCCAGATTCTACTTGTTGTAGCAGACAAAAAAGAATTGAAATGAATGAAATATCCCAAGCTCAAAATCCCAGAAACCAAGCTAGAAAACAGTCAAGGAAGAATCCCACATTTACCTTTGCTTAATGAAATACAACATAAAATTCTACAAGAATCATTCATATCAAAATGCACGCACAGTAACCAACAGTCTCAAGAAACAACTTATCTTATTGAGAAATTGCCTTAAATGACTACATGTTTTAAGTGACCACCTGTCTTGAATGGCCACCTATCTTGGCGACCACCTTCAAGTTCAAACAATTTAATTTACTTATTTCAAGCGACTATCTACATTGAGAGACCACATTTTTCATCTCTTGATTGGTCAATCAAGACAAGTTTGACTGTTTACGCACAATCCATTCACATGCAAATACAATTGAAGCCAATTAATTACACCGTCACGGTAACACATGATTTTATCTGATGAAGTGAATATTCAATTAAACGGAATCAATCTGAACAATAGATTTTGAGCTAAAGGAGATATTTACTTCAAACTCACAAGATTGACAGCAAATCAGAGGTAAAATGACCAGCTATTTACGAATAGCATTACATCGTTTGGGCTGTTGATCTGATGTCCGCGCATGCCACAATGCCGTTTCGGACATTGGGGTGCACATGACGGCCAGTATGGTGCCGTGAAACACCGTGTAGAGCAATTTGTTGTGACCAACAGAGGCTAATATTAATAACATTCAATAAAAAGCATTCGTAGCCTCTTGGAACCATTGAAGCGTATCCTATTGCGGATCTTACTATCTATTATCCTTTTAACCAGAATATTCCATAGAAGAAGCAGTGACGGAACAGTTTGTTCCCAAGAAATATATCCCAATGTGTGAGAATTATCCAATGAGCAAGAATCCAATATTCAACCGTATTTACGGAGTCTTAATTTAGTAAGAAGCTAAATCTCCAAGTCAGATATGTTCAAACATTGCCTATATTTTTCACACATAACCATTAACCAGTGTGCTTCCCTTCTTTGTCACTTTGTCATCTTCATGAAATACAGTTAAAATATACAGTCTATCATAATTATAACAAGTCTATGTACACTATGAACAGATACCATGTGAAATCCATGTGAAAATCATGTGAAAAACCATGTGAAAAGTGCCCTTTTACATGGTTTTTCACACTGTTTTCTAATTCACATGTTTTTCACATGGTTTTTCATATGGTTTTTCACATGGTGTCTGAAACGTCACATGGTGTTTGGCATGGTGCTTGCCATTTCACATGGTTTTCACATGGTTTCGCATGGTTTTGGATTCATAGTGTGTAACAGCCACCTGTCTGCGGCAGTCGGTTGATGATAAGCCTAATTCTTAAATGCTTTTTCTATAAAATTTGACCTGTACATATGACCACTAAATGTCGATAAAGGTTACAATACCATGGTATCCAGGCAACCATCATAGCAATATTTGACTGAGAAGTCATTCCAAAATGTTTTCAATCATGTTCATTGGACTTCGCTTTCATAAATAATCAAGCCTTGGTTTATTGTATATCCAAGATAATTTTTATGGCATTGAATGAATAACCGAGAAAGCCAAGAAAATCATCAATGCAATGGAAATGCAAAAACGGTTTGATAAGATGAGTAATCATTTAAAAACTTCCATTTTAAATTGGAATCCAGTTAACCCTAAACTACTGTAATGAAAAAATCTTTCAGATAGCAACTCTACTACACCTTTCAGTTAAGATTCAAACTGTCTCATTAATTCACGACAACATTATGCCCCTTGCATATGCCACAGAGTGCATTTGACTGTAAATTGTTTGTTTTTATTCTTAACAACAGGTTTTTCAAACTGGATGTCAAATGAAAAAAGGATACGTAAAGAGTTCTTCAGAAAGACGAAGCATCTGAAAATGAAAAGAGTTGTGTGGTAGCAGCGCAAGAAAATAAACTCGTGCCTAGGTCATATTATCCCACAAGCACTGAGTATTAGCTATCGGAGCAAAGCCAAAATCAAACAGGATCTCATTGGTGACAGTACATCCCACTCCGCTCTACTCTAGATTGCATTGTGCGGTTTTTGCCGCTCAGCTGAAATCCATGTGACCGATTTTACTGTTATGGGGGCTAAATACATTTACTACGAGGTTAAATATCTCATGGAATCGAGGTTAATTGTGCGACTATATTTCGTATTCAACTGACTACATTCCAACTGCTCTGTTAGACAAAAATACCAGAGCATAGTCATACCATTTTCCCAGTGAAGTCATTTCAGCATTTCACTCAGCAAAAACCAAGCAGAGTGGTACGGGATTGCAGCAAAGTAGTGTGTCTAAACACGAAAGTCATTCCGTTCGATAGCTATCCCATTTAGTGTAGTCCATGCCCCATAAACATTCAGAATCCTGAACACAAAATACTCCTTTCAGGAACTTATGACAGATACTAGGCAAGAAAATTACAACTCACTTCGTTATAAGGAAGTTGTATTATCTTCGAGATAAAATTCACAATGCAAAGCAAACATGCATACAACAGTTTTCCTTTGATTGATTTTCTATTCAATTAATATGAATGTAGTTGGAGATGCTAAGAGACAAGTTAGTAATTTAGCACCCCAGCTGGATGGACTCCCTTTGGGCACTCCACCCCATATCAACTATTCCTTGATCTGCCTCTGTATAAAGGTTATTTGGGGCACTAACTAGCATACTTTTGGGTAAAAGTGATCAGCTACTTGAACAGGGTTCTGCCCAGTCAAAATTGAGTGCCGGATAAAATGCTGAGTGCCACGCCCATGATTACTAGGGTCATCCCAGAAGACGACATGTAGAATGTTCATTCATCAAACTATCAGGAATTCTGCACAAAGATTATTAGAGATCAATCAACTAAATTGATGAATATGGACTATAAATGAACGAATACTCCATCCATACAGCACAGTACTTAACAGTGTACTGTACATTAAACCTATATCAAAGGTGCACGGCTAGAGCTACAGTAGAATCATCACTGCTTCGTTTCTCAATGCATAATTCGATCAGTTGAGGACAATCTCCGACGCCCGACTGTTTGTTTACATTAGTTTTATGGCTTTTGAAATTCAACACAAATTCGTCATTCGAACCAGCTATTGTTCTAGGTTTAAAGGTCAGCCCATTATCTTTTGATGGCAAATTCATGTGAGCGGCTTTGTGTGAAACAGTCAAAACATGTGCTCATCGCGTTGCGTTGAGCGAGGCAGAGAGGGATATAACTTTAAATACCACTGCTGCTTTTAGAGATTCTGAAATAAATTTTAAGAATGTAACCACTCAACTAGCTTACTGTTGTTTTTTGGAAACTTTGTCAGAGTCTGGTTCCTTTGTGATAACACTTACGATTCTTACGGTCGCTCGAATGTCGACTTCATTCATTTATGGCAAAGTGACTTGACTGACCTGGATTTTGAAAGAACTGAATGCTTATGTTTATTTCTACTTGTTGTCCACAATGACAAAGCATTTCCACCACTGGTGGAAGGATGTGCAAGCCTGCATCTAGCAGTCTAAGTTATCATTTATCTTGTGAAATTTGATATGGGACAGAACGGAAAGTGCTGGTCGGGAGCTAGACTGTACTGGTCAGTAAACTTTGGTGCCGGTCGGGCCCGACCGGCTCCGACCAGCGTCGGCAGAACCCTGTACTTGAAACGGCACTAAAGAGAAAATTTTTCAAATTAAGCAACTAGTTGCTAAGAGACTTTCTGCCATAACTATTAACTACCATAGTTACATAACATTGCACCCATCAAAATTCTTACGTGTTCAAATTGCTGCGTGTTATGTTGCACACAATCTAATTGTCATGTGATAAGTATAACTTAATCTCTGCTTTAAAACCTTGAGTAACATAATCAGTTCAATTCATTTGGGGACATATTCAAGAATTGGTTCTAAATTGCAACTCTGGATTAACCTCAGTCTTTGACGAAATTAATAGCAACGTTTGTTTTTTAACACTAATGATTTAGGGAAATAGTGCAATGCGCGACTATCCAGTTCGGTACAGTGAAACCTATCTATAATCAGTGCTGTATAGATTACTTTTTATTTGTAACGAATTACAATTACAAGTTACAGCTGTTAAAAGTAACGGATTACAATTACAAATTACACTGGTTTCAAAAGTAATCGTTACAAATTCCTNAAAATTACTGAAAAAGTAGTGAGTACGAGTAACGCGTTACTTTTGTAGTGAGTATTTACAGCCCTGGTAACCGTGTTGTGTTGCGTTGGTGGCAGTCGTCATGTTTAAGTGTTCCTTTATGACTGTGTTCCTG
>OFHS01001193.1:16865-30283 GCA_900245855.1 Calvadosia cruxmelitensis
CCTCCGTTGAATCAGCACTCAGACGGCCAATCAGCGCCCTCTGTCAGTTGCTATAAATGTCTTGTATTTCGTAATGTTGTTCTCCTCCAATCTGTACTCTCGAGCCTTCGGATGAGCTGGCTACCCTCCGTCGTATCTGCCACAATTATATATCTACAACATCATTCACTCGCCTATCCTTGCATTAACACTCAACCTATACATGCTACAGTGTCACTTTCCATCATAGATAGTAGTGAACTAGTACGATGTAAACGTCATCGCATCCTGACTACTGCGAGTGTGGCAAGGCATCGTGCACATGTGCGCTGGCAGCGGGGAAATCCTTGCGACCAAAACTGACTAGCAGGCTATCAGCAAAAATAAAGGACTACTCTACCTTTCTATCCTATCATAAAGCCCGGGGCAAACGACGCCACATCGCCCAACAATTGTTGGGCGCAAAATTTGAATGTTGTGAGGGGTGTGGCTAAACGTGAACGCAACATCGGCACCAACACTATTGTTTGGAGCTTTGCGTTTGCCCAAATTGTCTAGCGCTCGGAGCAATGCAGCTATTTTGGAGTCCTCGTCTTCTGATGGTTCCGTAGTTGTGCTATCTCCAAAGCCATCATCAGTGAAATAGTGCTCTTGGACGTCAGCATGCTCCATTTTCTACTGGAAACAATTTATTTCAAGTGCGCTGGTGATATGCGTAATTTTCTTGTATTTATTTGTTTATTTGCACTGGGCTGCCGACCCGGAAGCACACGACAGCACACCACGTGCGTTAGTATGTCATACTGCGCCTGCGTAGACGATGTTGTGCGTCATTAAAAGGTGCTAGTCTCGTAAAAATTCCTCTACTTTCGTCCAACATCCAAAATGTTTTTGATCTGAATAAAAAACAGCGCAACAACGCCCAACAAGTCCCAACACCATGCAACACCATGCAACACCGTGGCTAAACGATGCAACATTTCGCGCCCAACAATTGTTGGACGATGTTGTGTGCAAATGTTGCGTCGTTTGCCCCGGGCTTAACCATGCACACGATTTTGAGACTGCTCAAAGGTCATTATGGTCCAATGACCCTCTTAGAAGGAGAGCGAGGCTAGCCTCAATGCCAGTTGCATTGCTACAGCAAGTAGTGGTCTGATTTTAACAACCTAACCTAAATTAGCTACATTAACATGTTTCGCCAGTAGGTCATACATTTTGCAAACCTGATTTATTTTGGTGGAAGTGCATTCAAGATTGATAGAAATGTATTTTTATTGATTGGAGTATATTTCAGACATAATATAAGCAAGGCATACAAAAAAAATAATGGTTTATAAGTACATGCTGTGCTTCAACTTACAAAGTCATAATTGATCGTTTCTCGATTCATAATTATATACGATACATGGAGGCAATGCGTTTTACAGACATGATGATTGATGTTGTGATTTTATCGCCGGTGGACTATTAATTGAAACGACAATGGACAGAAAATGAGTTGATTGAGAAGACAATTCCTTTTTAGCTAACTATTATTATTGTATGATATTTTGAAAAACAGGCTGGTATGTGAACAAATGAGCTCAGCTTTGTGAACTTTAAGGCTTTTGAAAAACGTTTAATTGTAGCAATTATATTGTATCTTTATAGAGTGTCAAGCCCTGATTGGTAACGATGTATTGCTCATTTCAAAAGGAAAGAAGGTAAGACTGATAGCTTTTGTAAGATGTGATGTCGTCAGAGTTGATTTGTTCTTTTATAAATAAGTTAGGAAATGGTAATCGTTCAAAATTTTGTAAAGGGTTTAAGGTTGTAAGCAAATGCAAGTCTTTCTTGCTTGTACTTGCCTGTCAAATGCATGCATGTTATTTTTAACATTTTTGCAAGTAAATCAAATCAAATCAAAATAAGTTTTGTGATTTTGCTTACTGAACTGATCACCATAGATAAATGTTTAGCCTTCGTACGTGTTTGATGAGACAAACTATGCTCGAAGGCTAATGCTAGTACAGTCAAACCTGTATTAGCAGCCACCTCTATAGAGCAGCCACCTGTCTATAAAGGTCATTTTCCTCAGGTCCCAAAGGTGACCGTTATAGACAGGTTTCACTGTATAGTCAAACCTGTATTAGCAGTCACCTTTATAGAGCAGCCACCTGTGTATAAAAGCCACTCTTCATAATCCTAAGATGACAGTTTGTATAGAAACCAACCTGGGCAGAAAGGCCACCTGTCTATAAGGTCATTTTTGTCTTGTCCCGAAGGTGACCATCATAGACTTGACCGTACTGGCAAGCCTGTGGTGCTCTTAAAAAGGTTGCCAGAGTGCTTGCTGGGTTTTGTGAAACAGGAGATGTTTTGGGGACTTATGACCGCAGTTGATATCCTAGATATTGGAAAGCAATTTTGCGATGGCACTGAGATATATAATAATATAGACGGTCCTCTACAGGAAGAGGCCGTCCCTCTTCCTCTTAATGCACTTATTACATAAACTACGCCATAAATCACGGTCAGACGTGGCTGACAAAGTAACACCAAACAAAGACAAATCAACATTTAATACATCACCATACAATACCACCCTGATATATGTTTGACCATGGATCAGGTATCATTTGTAAGGACGATTGATACAGTGATGTACATCATGACAGTCAGGTCTAATAATAGTATTGGTCTTCCGTGTAGTGTACTTCCGTCTAGTGTAAGTACCTTATGTAGGTCTTCTACGCGTGTATTATTTGAATATTTCTCAAATACATATATAAAAGTTGTGATAATTTTGGCAGCCATGTCTTGAAATTGTGTTTATTTGACGGAATACATGGTTTGTGTTTTACAGCTTGAAACGGACTTGCGTGTATCTGGAAATGGCATACATTGCTGTGCTGTAAGAAGTGATGCACATCTGCCGTTGCTGAGGTACGTTCTGCTCGTTGCATTGAGCAAAGCACAATTGTCATACAATGTAATCTTGTGACACGGTGGAATATTTGTGAGCGTTTGTAGTAAGTAAGTAAGCAAGGCAAAGGAATAAGAATGATCAGCAGGATGGACGATGATCCACCTGCCACAACCTGGCCCAGTCTGATCAGCCTTCCCCACTGCCCTTGATTTTGTGCCATTGCCATGACGATAGGTTCATTACCAACATTTTCGACGATTTCTTCTTGGTGCCGTTCCTTGTTCATCGCCATAAATTCGGCAATGGAGACTAGAACTACAATGAGACTGGGAATTTCTAATTTGATGAAAAAATAGAATAATCATTTTTAAAAAGTAACAGTAAATTTGAAAATAATTGGTAGAATTCAGTTTTTGGGATTGCTGTGTTTGTTGAGTAATGAAATGCGTGCATTTGTAGGTTTGTACCTCCTGAAAGCACGGAGGACAATCAATTCCAGATTGGTTCATTTGAGATTTCAGATCAACAAAGGTCAGTATCTTGAAGAAATGGCATTTGCCATTAAGTTTCTGTGTGTGTGTTTTTTAAGCAAAAGTTTTCATTCAAATTCAAAGACTTGAGGCGTGCCTCGCCGAAGGCGACCTGCACAGGGTCGCCTTTGTCCCGCAGACGTCGCCCCGCAGGTGCTATGCAAAAGGCGCGGGACGCGAGTCGAAGGTCTCCGGCCCTGAGTCATGTGGATATGGCAAAGCCTCCAATACGTCAACTTACTGGATGGAGTAATTAAACAGCATTGATGTTCGTGCATTGTGAGATTTTGCTTCTTTCTCTTTCAATCTGTTATTGGAAGTTGTGTTCTAAGGCATACAGAAACAGCCAGTTTAGCCTTTTCTGCTACTGCATGTCTCAAAACTATTTACTACTGCTAAGATTCAAAATATTTGACAGGTTCGAGTCGAATCAAATCATTAGCTGCTGAATAATCAAACTGCTAAATTTCAACATACGGCATCTGTGTGGAAACAAACGGCATTTGATTTCCATTGGCTGCTTTTAACTATAGGTTCGTTCTGAAGTCAGTTGCGGACACTCCGAAAGAAGCTTTGGATTTATTGAGCAAGCAAGTAATTCCATCGCAGTCATTGGACTGCCTACGACTGGAGCAGAATGAAATCTTGAAACATTCAGCCACAAACTTTACATCAAATATAAGCAAAGAGGCAAAATTTGTCATTCTCTTAGCGCGTGAGTATTGATTGATCTCTAAATTGCCTTGGATTATTTTCATACCTGCTTGTCATTGGCTGTCGTTGGCACGGCCTCGAACCCATCACATTGAAGCTCCTCTCGGATTCTTTAACCTTTCTTTTACTCAAATACCCAATTGTAAGATGGAACCGTAACACAAAACGTCCATGTCAAACAGCATCCGTGCTTTTAATGTCCAATTGTAGAATGCTCCTCCCATCGATGTCCATGTTTTAGGAAGCAGATTCGTCTCCAAAGCTAATGTTTCAATTTCATTGATCTTATATAACTGATAATGTTTGATAGGTTGTGTTGATGTGGTGTAGCAGATAGTATGTGTGGCTGTCAGTCAGACGTCCCGGGTTTGACTCCCGGCTCAATTGACACGTATATTCGTTATGTCTTCTGTGGTTTTAAACTTTTAATTGTTAAGGGCCACAAAAAAAGAAGACAAGCCATTGGCTTATTGGGCTACCCTCATTAAATATTAAGTGATTAATATTATATTTATTGATTGTATTAAGTGACATAATTATACATTTACCTGATGTTTTTTCTTCCCATCAGAGTCATTTGAGATGGTGTATGTGACCCACGTTGTTAGTCCAACTGATTTCTACATCCAACGTTGCGCTGACAAGGATCGCTTACAAATGACGATGAACAACTTGAACAAGTATTGCCGTCAATCGAATAGTAGAAGTGATCTCGTTTACACTGCTAGCGAAGGTATCTCTTTTGCTCTGTTAACCCTTCATTATTCAAAAATAGTTACAGCTTTGTCATTTTATAAGGCATTGTCACAATCTACCTTAGATTGTGTTCCAGTATTCTTTTGGAAACGATAGATGAAGGCAGCAGATGGACTTCCAATCAATATATTTCACATCACATGAGTTACTCTCCGATCAATAACTGAGGAGTCCTTCTCAGGAGCTCCCTATTTATACTGTTTACAAAAACAATGCAGAACATTCAAAAAAAATTTACATGTACATGCAAATGACATTGTTTTCTATTTATAGAACATCTAGAACCTTCTATGATGTCACGTCTAAAAATATCTTATCTAGAATATTCTCATTACATCATGTCTAAAAATAACTCAATCTAGAATGTTCTGATTACATCATATACTAAAAAAAAAATCAAATCACTGATACCAATCCTTCTAGAACATTCTACCATATTCTAGATTTGGTACAGACATTCATGCTAGAAAGTATGCTAGGTAACAAGGGTGATATAAAACTGATAATATGAGCTAAGATATGATACAATAGTGTTGTTCAATTTCCTGATATGATTCCGATATACTCCGACTTTTTCCCCATACGATATAAAAGGTGAGAAAATCGTTTTTAATATGGTCTGATATCAATATTACACTATTGTTTAGCAGTGCCAAGTTGTGATTGAAGTTTCTCATATATTAGCTCCAATATATCGCATGTTACTGTGTATAACTCAAATTTCTAGCACCATATTATTTGTCTTAAATGCTAACTTGGATTTTATACGAATTCTGCTTTAAAGTGCACGGGGAATGCTAAAACCGGAGATTTAGGGGGGAAACTGGGGATCACAGTAGTTTGACATATCGTTATATTGGCTCCAATGCAACATACAGTGATCCTGTCTAGAATGGTCACCTTTGGGACCAAAGGAATATGGCCTTTAAAGACAGGTGGCCTATCTGTCCAGGTTGATTTCTATGGAAAGTGTCGTTTTGAGGTTATGAAGAATGGCCTTTATGCACAGGTGACTGCTTTATAGAGATGGCCGCTAATGCAAGGTTGGACTGTACATTCATATTTGCTCCGAAACGAGAAAATCCAGTATATCAAATTTTTGCAAGTGTTTAACAAAAGAAATGTCCATTGAATTCCTTAAATCTATTATATTTCTTGGTTTTATTAAACGTTTCATTTGTTTGCTTAATAGGTGACGTTGTTTGTGCTCAGTTTATATCTGATAACCACTGGTACAGGGCAAGAGTGATATCCGACAAGCCGCCTCATCAACCAACACTACATCCAACACTAGACAATGGACACTGTGTTGAAGTGGTATACATAGATTATGGCAATACTGAATGGCTTCCAATTGCCAGGTACGGTCTAATCTGTCTATAATGGTCACTTTGGGACCTGGCGAAAATGACCATTACAGACAGGTGGCCTTTCTGTCAAGGTTGATTTTGATAGAAATTTCAGTAGAATATGGTGACAGTGCAACGTTGCTAATATCATTATGTTTTTTCAACTTAAATCGTAATAAGAAGTGGATCGTATTATAACGAGGGTACAAATAGTTGCTTCTGACAGAGTTTAGTTCTCACACTAAAGTGATATTAGACAGGTTGTGACGTTAACCGACGCGATTTTACGGGGTTAGTTAGAATGTACAATAGATTCTTGGTTGGGAAATTTCTGAGGTTTGTCAAGTGTTTATTGATCATCTGTGCAATTAATCAGAAGCTTGATGTTTAGTGACATTTCATCAATATGACTGCGATTGTTATCCTTGTTTCATTCAGATTGCGTAAACTACAGCCGTGTTTCCTTGAAGTTCCCGAATTAGCTGTTCCATGTTCGCTAGTTGATGTTGTTCCACCAGGAAAGGTAAGAGCATCCAATTCAATTCGTTCCCACTTACACAGCTTCTGGTTGTATTCCTTTAAGGCACGGCTTGTTGAGTTATCAAATCGTTTGTTTTGTTGCAGCAAGAATCGTGGCCATTGATCTCTGTGAAGGCATTCAATAACCTCGTTGGTGAAAAGCCAATGTTGATGAACGTAGGATGTTTGTCAGTCACACATGCTAGCCGCTAGACCACATCGATACCACCCAACTGTTTGATAAAGTCAAGTATCTTTCTTGGCAATTTGATGCAATCATTTTGTTCTTTGGAACAGATTCGTGGACGCAGCAGCGGTAAGCTATTTGTTGACTTGCGAAAACCTGATGATGACGTTCATGGCGAAGGAGATGAGAGACCGATATCTGTCAGAGATGCGTTGGTTTTCCTTGATTGCGCACATTTCCTTTCACAGCAATCAATGCCAGGTAACGATCGTTTGGACTTGCTTTGAGCGATGATTTGACTGATTGTTAATTGACAAGGTGCAGTTATCAGTTCATGTTGGCTAATATAAGTGTTTTCATGAACTTGATTTTGAGCTGAAGTCAACAGCTTCAACATAAAAGAACAACCCTTGAAATTAAGCATCGTAGATAGGGCTGTCTTAAAAGTCAAGAGGCCTGAAGCACTGTTCCTAATGGGGCCTGTCTTAGATGGCTGAATATTATGATATGTATAGCCTTGTTGAAAACGTCGTTACCTGACAAGTAAGGAAACGAAACACTCAATCTCACACCTAGAAAAGTGGGGTTTATTGATTCTTGGCCTCGTAAAGTGATTTCCCATTGTGCAATCTAAACCTAATGCTCTTCACTTGCAGGTTTGACGGAAGTGCGTCGCATTTTCAAAGACATTGACCTTCCTCCCGTTGGATCAA
Source organism: Calvadosia cruxmelitensis (assembly GCA_900245855.1). Lineage (NCBI taxonomy): Eukaryota > Metazoa > Cnidaria > Staurozoa > Stauromedusae > Kishinouyeidae > Calvadosia > Calvadosia cruxmelitensis. The sequence goes on from OFHS01001193.1 coordinate 24,524, forward strand.
GTATTGACGTTGTTGTGACGCTTGTCGAAGGCATTGATCATGTCATTGTTCAGCAGGTAATGTCATTAATATTTAACCACGTTATGATAATTATATGGTCTAACAGTAATGATGCGTCTTTACACAGCATACCTTAATTGGTGGCTGCATCAAAACCAACCGGTCCTGTCCTTACATCCGACACTTCAAACTCTGTCTCTGGAAGTCAAAATATGAAATCCTATGGTACAGTGAAACCTGTCTATAATGGTCACCTTTGGAACCTGAGGAAAATGACCTTTATAGAGAGATGGCCTTTCTGTCCAGGTTGATTTTTATAGAAAGTGTCACAGTGGGATTACAGTCAAATCTGTAATAGCGGCCACCTCTATAGAGCAGCCACCTGTGTATAAAAAGCCACTCTTCATAGCCCCAAAATGACACTTTCTATAGAAACCAACTTGGACAGAAAGGTGATCTGTCTATAAAGGTCATTTTCTCAGATCCCAGAGGTGACTGTTACAGACAGGTTTCATTGTATGTCGAGTGGTCTTTATACACAGGTGGCTGCTTTATGGAAGTGGCCACTAATGCAGGTTTGACTATACTGTGAGATACAGGCGACGTCCGTGCTCATTTTTTTATCAGAAGCATTAATTTTGACAGCCAAGAGCAATCTTGAGATTTTCAGTTGTTGAAATAGGTAGTCATGAAGTCATGTCCTATTGTCATCACATCTGTCATAGGTTAAGCTCGCTTATATCTTGAAATGCAGTAGGACTGAGCTTGGACAATTTTTAGGCCAGATATGAACTGGAAGCTTGCATGGAATAATCGATTTTCTGGTACGTATCTTTACTGAATTTAATTTCTATTTTGTTGATTTTCAGATCAAATCACCCGTGTTTGAAATCCAACGAAAACTTGTCAAATTGTATACGGGAAAGAACAAAGATTCTTACAGAGTGGCATGGCCGTATAAGAGTGAGTGCATTGAACATGTTATTGAAGAACTACTACTTCAACGTAGCCTGTATATGTTGATGACATATCCACACCAGTCAATTGCAAGCAGGGATTCAAATTGATTGCAATCAATGTTGGAAACTGAGATGAGTGTCAGTGTAAACCATACACGCTCCAACACTCGCCCTCAAAGCACATTCATTGGGTATTTCTGCCACCATGCCAGACTCAATTTGTATAGCACGCAGCGTTACTTGGGCTCATAACCTGTTGGAAACTGAGATGGTTCATCACGGAAAACTTAAGGCATATTGCAGGAGCCGGATCCACTATCTCTAGCCATTGATTGGTCTTAATTGGATGACTGATTAGTTATCTTGTTGTTCTTGTGCGTGATTGACTTCATCCGCACGTAATTATTTATCTCTGGTGTAATGCCTGAAAGAGCTAGGTCGCAGTTGAGGCATGCTTTTAGTCGCACTTACACTCAAATAGCCTCAGGGTTTTTCTTAATTTCTAGACCTTGCTTGCGCTGCCAAGTTCTCGGAAGACAAGAGCTGGTACCGAGCACTTGTAACGGGTAAGTTTAGAAGGGATTTGAGATTAAAATGTGGATCGCTTACATGTGTTGCAACAAGGAAAACGTTTGCATATACAGTGAAATCATTTATTCCAATATCTTTCGGATAACAGATTATTAGATTATTGTATTGCCGAATGTAAAGGAAAATAAAAAAAAGCAAGGTTTCTCTCGAAAAAATAATATAAATACGTTGTCAGATTATACCGGGTCAATCTAGATTTTAGAAAGATAGATTTTTATTTGACCATCAAAACAATGTTAATTAAATACAAAAATATGTTGAATTAAGAAATACATGGTCAGGATCATTCCATAAGCACAATTGCTTGTTTGTTTGGGACGCCCCAGATTTACAGGTTTATAATTTGTAGTACAATGAAACCTGTCTATACTGGTCTCCTTTTGGACCTGAGGGAAATGACCTTTATAGACAGGTATCCTATCTGTCCAGGTTGATTTCTATACAAATTGTCATTTTGAGGTTGTGATGAGTAGCCTTTATACACAGGTGGCTGCTCTATAGAGGTGGCTACTAATGCAGGTTTATCTGTATAGAGGTAATTATGTAATTTGGACTCTTGTTTGGACATTTGACATCGATTGCTTACTATGCTCCATTTGAGTGTAATCATGTCTGTTTCTTTTGCAGACGTTCATGATGACGAAACTGTTGATGTCACTTATGTTGATTTTGGTAACTCAGAACGTGTTTCGTTTTCTGACCTGCGAGTTTTACCTGGTCCAATATTGGCACTTCCAAAACAGGTAACACTTACTTTTTTATAATCCTATGAAACTTTGCAAGTGTTTATTTTGGTGACATGTCTGTTTTTAGCTTTCTGTGAGGCACAGATTTTATTGGTGTATTCTCAAACTAGTTATGATATGTTTGCTATTTCCTTGTTCTTTTATAGTTGTCATTTGTGTGCACTAGATTTAGTCAACTATTTGTGCATTTAGGCAATTCAACTTGTCGGATAAATTTAAATGTTGCTAACTGGAACTTAGGTGAGGTTAAACTCTAACCATAGCCTGTAGGCAGCAATGGTAGATACAAGGCTAGCCTCTAAGCTAGGCAATAAGTATTCTAACATAGGTTATCGTATGAGGGTGAACTTTGCTTGAGTCTCAGAATCAGATACATAGTTCCTATAGTAAGAACAAGGTTAGAAGTGGTTTGTCATTCTAACTATAACTTGCTAGCTTGCTAGTCGCACCATTTGTAAAAGAATTAGCGATAGTTGCTGCAACCGCACAACTGCTATGCCTCGCTGCGCCCTCGCACGATGCGAAACAGCCAAACCAAGCACCGTAGGTTTATGTACACATTCCGTTGAAATTCTATGGATGTTGTGTGCAAATTTCATGCATGGTACAGGGACACCTGTATATAACGGTCACCTGTGGGACCTGACGAAAATGACCTTTATAGACAGGTGACCTTTCTGTCCAGGTTGATTTCTATAAAAATTGTCATTTGGGGGGTTATGAAGAGTGGCCTTTATACACAGGTGGCTGCTCTATAGAGGTGACCACTAATACAGGTTGGACTGTAGATAGAGCATACAATCAATTGTGTGTATGTCGCATCTGCATCAGTCAGGTCGGTATTTGAGTAGATGAATTGTCACATGGTGTTGATTTTGGTTTATTCTATTGCATAGGTAATAATTTTGATTGAACCAGATGAAGTTTGGCATTCCAGAGCAGACTGGCTTATTCGAGGTTGAATGCTATATTGTGTCAAGGTGTACAACTTGACCGGTCTAGCGTCCAGATTTACACTCCAAAGTATTGAATCATTATGGAGGCAAGAAGGGTTTGCGTTTGTCGGACGGCAACAAGGGCGTTTCTCGTGGAACTCGTTTATTTGTTTATTTTAGGCTTTTGAATTGCGTCTGTACAACGTTGCTCCATTTCCTGACGATGCCACAGGAGAATTCATCCAAGAGGTAAGAAATCTATCTACATATGATGCAATTTTCAGACAGTGCATTGAGATGACTCAATCTGTAGAACATCGGACACTTACAGTTGAAAGATCCTGTATTCAAAACCAATATAGTAGTCAACTGCCGTGAAATGGAAAATGTCAGGAGCTTGGACACAAAGGGTGAACCAGCACCATTCTAATCGCCATCATTACTAGCCACCGACACACATTGCCTGCTCCCGCGGCCTGCACCTGGCACTGAACAGCTCTACGTGACAACCGTCCCTTGGTCCCCGGCCTATGACGATCTACTAATAGGACACAAGTTAAACAGTTTTAGCTCGTTCAGTCCGGTGGGATATAAGGCACAGCAAAATGGCAGACCAAGCTGAATTTCTCTGTAAGGGACATTTGAAATGGAAATAATCTATCTGTGATGGAACTTTACCTTTAGCATTTACTAGAGTGTTCTATTTTGGTGACCGTAATTACATTATTTGACTGTAGCCAGTGTGGTTTTATCTAGTAAGCACTCAAAGCACATGCTTCATACCCTCACTCTGGATATACCCTACTCGATGTCAGTTTGAAGATTTAAATGTAATTGTATTTAGCTAGTGCAATCTGCAATCAATTTCAAAGTGCTACTGAGTTAATTTTGTCAACCGTCAGGCATTACAACAATTCGGTGCTGCTGTTTTGAGCAAGCCGCTCAGTGCTTCCATCAAAGGTACAGTCTACTCTTTGTTTCCCCGTCTTATTTCTACTTGCTTGTGCTCTCCGTTTAATCTAAGACGGTACATTTTCTTTGTCTGTAGCCATGGATTCGAATGGTGTCATTCTTGCCGACCTCTTTGATCAGGAAACCCATTCTACATTGTCAATTAATTCTCAGATGATCAAGAACAAGTATGCTACCTGGCTCGACGAAAGGTATTGATACTGACCTTTCTGCTATAAGTCTACACAAGAAGAAGCAGGGTTCATTATTAGAATTTGTGATGTGGGTCTGAACACAGTCCTTTTATCCAATCGGCACTCAAAGCACTATCACGATTAGTATCCAGTGATTGGTCAAGGATATGTTGTTTAGAAATTCTACTTGTTTTCATTAGTTTAGTTTTATGAATCAACTTGGCAGTGTCGATAATCACAGCATTGCTATGCTAATTATGGCACTGAGCTTTACTATGCTGCCACAACATTGTAATGACTGTCGCGTTTGAAGCATGGTAAAACTGGACCATGGAAAAGGGGTAATAGATCCATGCTTCCCTAAATGCCATTCCGCAATATTTCGCTGGCCCCGGATAAATTTACCTTTTACTACTCTTTTGTCAATTGTAGTTGAATTGGTAATTAACCCTTGTCCTGCTCATAAAACTATATAAATGAAGACTTGAAGTCGCTTTATTGACTGTATACACGTCAATAGCAGGACAATTGAAATCCTACGTAGATCTTTTCTTTCTTTTTTTGAAGCGTTTATTCCTCATCCAACGAAGCAAGCAATGTGCCTGATGTAGTCAACGGTAGTCAAGATCCTGTCTCAGATGTCTGCTATCTTCCTGCTGAAGTGCCAGAGGGTGAAGCTAAAGTCACTGGCGTCCATGTCAGTGATAAGCTTGACATATTCGTCCATTATTCAACAGATGGTGAGACCTGGAATTCGTGGTTGATCGTAGATTATTTGATTGCTATGCCAAAAATAGGCAAAATTCTTAGAAGAAATCATGTTTAGCCATTGCCATCGCTTTGTTTAATTTTAAGCTGATCTAGTGCATCTATTTTCATGTTTACTTGCTTAGCTAAGTAGCTCAATGGGATTGTCGCTGATTGACCATTGTGAGCTTTGGCCTCTGAGGTTATGGGTTTGAATTGTGCTAGTGGCAGAATCGTCGATTGTGAATAAACATCTTTCCACGGTGTTCATTTGAAAGAGATGTATTGGGATCACCTTGCCAACGCCCTGAAGGGTTTTACCGCTACTGCTTCGGTTTCCCTCACGCTCTTAAATATACCTGCATTTGTACAAGATGTGATCTCACCGCGGTGAAAAAAGTTGTAAAAACTTTTCTGAAAGTGAATAAATGAAACAAACGGCATTTTTCCTCCATCTTTTTGTGATTACATTTTGCAGATGGAGCACGGCTCTCTAAAGTGGTGGAGACTTTAGACTCATCTGAAGGACTTCAGAAAACGTCACAGAAGCCGTTGAATACCACTGGTATTTTAATAGATTCCCCCTGCATTGCCCAGTATGCCTGCGATGGCATGTGGTATCGGACATCTATTTCAA
>OFHS01001194.1:0-16248 GCA_900245855.1 Calvadosia cruxmelitensis
TCTGCAAACAAGGTCGCCACTCTTTTTGCTTTGTTTATTCTTTGAATCGGGTTCCCAGAAAGATGATCTGAGAAGCCAAGTGACCTTCTCTATTGTAAATGGCAAGGCAAACAATAGATTTGTAATTCAAAACTGACTTGTTAACTCATCATAAAGCCGCTGTTATGCAGGGGTGGGTTGACTAGATTTATTTTCTAGTTCGCTAAAACTAGAACTAGTTTCGAGTAATACTAGTTCGCTAAAACTATAACTAGTTTTCAAAAAAACTAGTTCGCTAGAAACTAGAACTACTTTTTCTAAAAACTAGTTCGCTAGATTTTTCCGCTGGAAATTAGTTTTTGCAATATGCACTCTACAAACTTAGACACAAACTTAGTCAGCAAAATGCAGGTTAACAAGTAAGCACAAATTCAAGTTATTGAAACTAAAAAAATTGAAGCATACATATAAACTTTTAGGGCATCGCAACGGACTCGATTATTCTGGGTCCCCTGACAAACATTCCGGGAAATGTTTCCGTTCTCTGTTTGCATTTTGCAAATTCTTTTGAAGGAATTCCCCGACAACATGATAAACCTTCTGAAAAATAGGTTCTTGAATTGTATCTCCAACAGGTCTTGGTTGCACGTTGAAAAAGTTACAAATCTTTACGAAACGGCAACATTCTCCGTCGCGCAACTGTTTGTTTACACTTGTTTTCCGACTTTTGAAATTCAACACCTATTCGTCATTTGAGTCAGCTATTGTTCTTGGTGTAAAGGTCACACCATAATCTTTTGATGAGAAATTCATGTGAGCGGCTGTGCGTGAAATTGTCAAAGCACGTTCTCTGTGGTGCTCTCTGTGCTGTGTTTATTGCTGTGTTTCTTTCGGATTAAAAATCGCAAACTAGCGATTAGTTACAACTTTTTCTGATTCTAGCGAACTGGATATCTGGTTTGAAAACTAGTTCGCTAGAACTAGAAACTAGTTCCTGGAAAAACTAGTCAGAAAACTAGAAACTAGTCAAAAAACTAGTTCGCTAGTCTAGCGAACTAGTTTTAGTTCGCTACTACCCACCCCTGCTGTTATGGCAACACGACATGTTGAAAAAGAGCCGTTTCTGTTTGGTATCGTAATCAGAATCCTCAAGAACTACCCGCTCATAGACTTGCGACGGCTTAATTGTTGTTGTAATGTGAAGCTGTCCTGGCACAAGCAAATTACCCTCTTCTGGCTTTAACTTCGGAAATAACAGCTTTTTGTTGTTACTGTCACGCAAATTATAGGCCAATCAGGTGTCGAGTTCTTCCCAGAATGGCTTATGAAATTTAAGAAAGGAGCTTGTAACGGAAAGCAATTGAGAAGTAACGCGTTACAGAAAAAAAGTAACGCGTTACCAGATAAGTTACGTTACAGCACAAAATGTAACTAGTTACACTAAAAGTTACTCCAAAAGTAGCTTTTCCAAGTAACGCGTTACTTTTGTAACGCGTTACTCACAACACTGGACAGGATGGACAACAACATGTTAGGCTGCAAACATTTGCCACCCTTTGGTGTTGGAAACGTGGAATAACCCAATATTTAGCAAGAACACTTTGTCTTATTTTGGGCCCTGGTATCTAGACATGAGGTCATTGCGAGAATAATAGCTAGCTTTGGTTTTGTTTTAGAATTTGGTCTCTTGCCGGAGGTTGTCAAGGGAACAGAAGACATGGGATGGATGTGAGTTGTTCATTGCGTCATGTCTTCTTGTCTGGTCGTTGGTCGAACCGATTAGGCCGAGTAGAATTTTGACAAATATTAATCCCAACTAGGAAATTTCATTGTAAGTCGCACAAGACAATTATTATTTGTGTACTTTAAATAAAAAAAATGTTTGGAAAGTTAAAGTTCAGAGTGGATTGATTAAATTTTACCTTTGTGTGACCAACCTGGGGACTGCTCTGTTTTTTTTTTATGTAGATGGTCTTATTAAACAAGACATCTTTACATAGGAGAAGCCTTTCAGAACGAGTCTAGTAGTGGAAAGATTTGATTTTAAATTCCCTGTATTGGTTTTGTTTACCGGTAACGACTGTATAGAGAAATTGCAACAGTCCACCTTCAGTTGTTTACTATTTGCATTTTCCAATTTATTTATTTTTATTTCAAATTAGTAGATGTCTTAATTATCTGCTGTTTCTATCAGCTCATTGTTTACTATATTCTGAAAATATTTTCAAATCTACAGTACCTGTTTAATTTTAATTGTTAGTAGCCAGACATTTATTTCTATGTATATTTAATTATTTATACTTAATTAGTGTTACTGCCCAAAATTCAATATTTCAGATCTATGTAGAATTTGATGAGAGAATACGAAAATAGTCTACTATTGGCCTAATAGTTTTTAAATCGAGACATAGATTTGAGAAGCAAAGATACCAGTAGCTACCTTTCAACATCGATATTTGAAGAATTTTACTTCCAGCCTGGTCCAGCCAGATATCAGAAGACATATCAGAATCGCTAGTACATAAATAAAAGGCACGGTCCTAAAGTTAGTATGGAAAAACTGCTCTTCTTTCAATTTTTTTGACACACAGTAATCTCACATCTATAGACTCACAGTCTGCCAAAAATAATACTGCTTTGAACTGATTTTGTATGGTAAAGTTTCGTGTTTTTTTACATCTATTGTATTGTTTTCCCCACGTCCTTGTGGTGCTTCGCATATTTGAAACCTCAAATGACTGTTGTCAAACTTTTTCATAACCTATTCCGTGATGTTCCCAGTGCAAACGTTCTGTTCACAATCAACCTCCTGACATATTCTCGCTATCACCGGAGAAGGCATGCAATGCTCTTTTGATTGATTTGATCTACCTGCGCTACATTATCCAGCTGTAATGTATGATCCGTTTAAATAGCGGTTACCTAACAACATATTGGAGTGAGTTGGAGTGGTGATTTGATGCAAGCAGGAAAGTGATTTGTATCATCAGAATAATTATTAATTATCTATTGTATTGTGCCATGGTGGATTGGTGGTACTGAAACTGGGGGAGGGGACTAGGGGAGTTGTATTGGCATTGTGCGTCATGATTTGAGGTTTGTTGTGGAGTCAATGGCAAGCACTGATTTCTGTTTGAAGGCTTCCCACAGACATTCAAGCTGAAGCAATTCCGTTGATCCTTGGTGGTGGAGATGTTTTGATGGTAAGACAAACCCTATCAATAATCATACGACATTGGTTTTCCAATGTTTGCCAGCGGTTTGCCTGACGGCACTATTCTTTGTTATGCAGGCAGCCGAGACTGGAAGTGGAAAGACTGGGGTTTGTCTAAAGAAAGCTCGCCTCATTACTCAACATTCAGTAATGACATGAAGGCAATGTGCATATGTAACTCCGCTTGTGTTATGATCGTCACCAGGCTTTCTGTCTTCCTGTGATTCAAATTGTTCACGAAAATCTCAGAGATGCAAAACAGGGAAGAAAGACCACAAACACAGAGAGAAAATCCAAAGGTGTGTAACACAAACAATCCACAGATGGTGTAATTTCCACAAGTTATATTTCATATGCAGTATATATATTTATTGTAATTGTCGCATTAATTTTATTGTTTGTTGTTAAGTAACTAATTTGCATGACAATCATAAGGAGCGCCCGTCTGATGGGCAGGCAGTGAGCCATGTAAGATGCGCGTGTTCAGCACTGGAAGAGTTGGTTTTTGTCCCTACAGAATTATCGGTTTGTTTTATCGTTTAAAACTTACAGTTATTCAAAGCAGAAAATAAATGTTTTTTTGTGAATATGATTTGTGTAGTTGTAGTATTTTGTTGATTGTAAAATGAAACAAGCATGGTATCATGATTTGTAAATTATTGTTTGACAGCATGTACATTCAAACCTGTATTAGCCACTTTAGCGTCCACCTCTATTGAACAGCCACCTGTGTATAAAGGCCACTCTTCATAACCCCACAATGACTCTTTCTATAGAAATCAATCTGGACAGAAAGGCCACCTGTCTACAAAGGTCATTTTGCTCAGGTCCCAAAGGTGACCATTATAGACAGGTTTCACTTTACTTAATAACCGTCATTTTATATGCCATGTTTCTATGTCTGAAATATAATCCTATCAAATCAATAAACAAATTTATAAATAAATAAATAAATAAATTAATTAATCATGGTTGTTTCATATTTTGTTATGACCTTACGTACCACTGATTGTTCTATATGTGATAATGGCAATGGGCTGCAAGACACACTCTGCTTTGACTGCGACAGAGTCTATTGTTTACCCCAAAAATGATACAATCCGTGAATTGGTTGATTGATTAACTGTCAAATAATTTCCACATACAGTCAAACCTGTATCAACGGCCAATAGAGCAACCACGTGTGTATAAAGGCCATTCTTCATAACCCCAAAATAACACTTTCTATAGAAATCGACCTGGACAGAATGGCCACCTGGCTCTAAAGGTCATTTTCCTCAGGTCCTAAAGGTGACCGTTATAGACAGGTTTCACTGTGTAGGGGAATATAAGTAAGATACAGTTGCGCCTTTGAAGAGATGACTCCGTTTGTCGTATCTGTCACTCTTGTCATTGTTGTCCTTCTTTATTTCTGGCAGATGACGCATGGAAAATGAACGTCGGAGACAGAGATCCTGAGTTTGGTGAGTTTTGATGATTTCTTTCAAACCCTTACTAAACTATTGAGTTCTTCATGTGTGGGTGCTCAGTAGGAATTCTTATTCAGAACATCTCATCTTGGAATCAATCATGCTAGCATGCCATAATCATATAATGCCAAAACGTTAGATCGTTGTTGAATTCCAGGTGGTGCTATTTCTGCAAGACTTGAATTTGCTATGACGATATTAGTTTGTTATTGTTGTCTTTTTCATTCTATAGCCATAGCCGCAGATGGATTGTTGTGCCAAGCTCGAGAGCACAAGAAATGGCAAGGATGCAGAACAAATTTTGGAGTGGTTTCAGGTGAGTTGGATCTGCTTGCATCACTGTACCAGTAAGCCGTAGCTGCTTCTTTTACTAGCATCAATGCAAACCAAGCTGATGGTAAAGTAGGTGGATGGACATACGGATAGACATGCTGACCGATTGACAGACAGACAGCGAAGAAGGAGGCTATATATAATATGAAACAGGAGCTGTTTCATGATGCTAGTACGTAGGTACGATAAGTGCTTCAAATGGGATGTCGTAGCCTATTCATATCCTACACACTTTGGAAGCATCCCAATTGTGTACAATTGATTGAGTTTGACAACAATACCATATATTCAATTTCCTGTGTGGACAAAATGTTCTTATGTGCAAGGGAGCTGAAGTAAATCGGTTCATGACCTGCACTACCAGTACATATTACGCTTTCTTTCCAAGTGCATTCCATGAACTATCTGAGTCCACTTCAACCAACTGCTTTTTTATTAATTGCATTTTCTGTTGTTAGGGAAGTACTATTACGAAGCAACAGTGACCGATGAAGGACTCTGCCGTATTGGTTGGTCAACAGAGACAGCTACACGCGATGTTGGTGAGGTGCTTCTCTTCACTGTGGAAAGATGCCAACTAGCAGCTGGTGTCTTTGTACCTTTTCAAGGCAACTACTCTTGTCTATTTATCCAGGTACCGATCGGGAAAGCTTTGGATTTGGTGGCACGGGAAAGAAATCTTTTGGGAAACAATTTGACAGCTATGGCGAGGTGATTGTTAACAATTTCAACATTTTTAACCAGAGGCGGCAGTGCAGCGATAACGTGAACTGGTGTTGCATGAAGCCTAGCACTAGGATTGAGCAGAAGTATAGCACATGGCCTGAGAGCCATAATTGTCCAAATCAGCCAATTACATGTTGTGTCATTTACTTTTCCTGACAGTGTATCCATGGTAACGACGCTGCTGCTGTCGGCAGGCACTTAGTGTCTTCAATCCACATTCTCTCTATTTTGCAGCCATTTGGATTGCACGATACGATCGGATGCTACATTGATCTGGAATCTTACACCATCAAGTATAACAAGAATGGTATTACTCTGAGCTGCAAGCCTTTCTTTGTGGTGCCATCTAGGCCGCTATGAAGTTGATTCACAATGTTATTCGTGTGTCTTACATTCAGGAAGAGATTTGGGTGAAGCATTTGTCATTCCTGGTAACCTTCGCGGATCAACCTTCTTTGCTTCTGTTACACTTAAGGTATTTTTAAGGATTACCCTGAGACGTATTCACTCTGGCATAATAATAAAAGCAATGTCAAAAATAATAATATATGCGTTTATAAATCACTAAAACTATAAATATTCTAATATAATCAAACCTGTATTAGCGGTAACCTCTATAGAGCAGCCGCCTGTGTATAAAGGCCACTCTTCATAACCCCAAAATGGCACTTGCTATAGAAATCAACCTGGACAGAAAGGCCACCTGTCTATGAAGGCCATTTTCTAAGGTCCCAGAGAGTTGACCGCTATAGACAGGTTTCACTGTATGCTAATTAATTGACCTGCTTAGCAGTCAAAAGATGTACAAATTAATAAAACTAATTTAGTAAATACTACTGATTTTGTATTAAATGTGTGACAAACTTCAGTATCTTACTATCTGATATAAATTTAGACTTGATATAAAATATTCCACCCTTCTCATTAAATGCTGTGTTAAACAGATTTCTCTTGAGAAGTGCCTTAAAACGATCAACTGTATGATGGATAGCAAGCTAACATGCAAGCCAGTATTGTGGCATGCTTTTAATAATAATGACACTTGCGTATTGTGCAAATTCTAGGATACTTGTTCATGAGTTGTCTTAATTAAGTTACTGCAATAGGCCTACCATCGTAGGCAAGACTGCAAAAAAAGATATATTTTTTTATGTTGAGTGACAATCATCAAACGCCCTTCATCTAGTTTAAAACTCCAGTTACTTTTATCCTCTTCTTTTGTTTTCCAGAATGCAGAGCTGAAGTTCAATTTTGGTGGCAGTCCATTCCAAACCGAGCCCAAAGTAAGTTTCCCCAGTGGTTCCAGAGCATCGGCAACTTTACAGTTTTCCAGTCTTCCCTGCATGTGATACAATAGGGGCTGTTTTAAAATATTAAGAACTTCCGATCAATTACATTTCGAGTAATTGGTCATGATTTTAGTTTATCATTTTGCATCCTGTTGTAGCTTAATATACTTTGAATAGATACAGTTTGATGGTTTATAGTTTTAGATTACTTTCAGCATTGGTTAATTGTTTTGTTATTCTATTTTGATTGTGGGATTTCTTTAGTATTTACTAGATAAAGCTTTGTGTTATTGTTCCTTTTGTGTCTACTTTAAATGCACAGCAGCTGTGGCATAGATATTGAGCAGATGGTAAGCAGAAATAGACAAAATGTAGACTTTAATGATTCTTTAATGTCGATGCAGCTTTGCTATTCTGTTTGCATCATTCTTGTGTGTTGTGTGCAGGGTGGCTTTGCTGCATTAGCGAATGCAAAAGGGGAGCACAAGCAGGCTCCATCTCAAGGTAAACAGACCAGGGTTAGCACCACGGGGGGGCAGAAGGGGCTGTATCCCACGCTATTGGGAAGATCAACTCCACTGCTGGCGAAAGTTAATCTCTTTGGGTAACCCAGGTTCAGATGTATACTTATGTTTTACTAATTTTAGCCATCCTTCTTTGGGGAAGGTAGCCCCTGTGTTAGGAAATCTAATTCCCTCCTTCCTGTCAGATATCGTACATTCTGTTTTGATTTTTCTTTATAGTTTTATTATTGTAATTTATCATAATTATTGTAAGCAATTAAATGCTTGAGGTTTTAAAATGTGATGACAAGATTAGGTCATTTTGTTGAAAAGTTACAAATCAGACTGGAAATCGTCTGTCATGTTGAGTTTGTCCTTCAGTACTAAGAGAAGACAGAAGATTTAAACATGGAGTTTTCCCCAGTCCCTGTCTTATGATCATAACGACTCTGATGTCATGATATTTTGCATATCACTTGTTCAAGATGGTTGCCAATATTGATGATCTTATTTGCCGTTGTTTAGCTGACACATCTTCAAAGAAGTTCAGCAATGCTTCGTCGCCCTCTGCTATCATCATTGAGGTTTGTTATAGAAGGTTTTCAACTTGCCGTGCCGAGGTGAACTCTGCATGAAGGGAAAGGAAATCTCAAATAAGTCGTTTTGTTGCTTGGTCCAGCCCTGTAATGAGACTGTGGTCATGTGTGTGCCACAGCTGACAGAATATATCAATATTGTACAGTCAAACCTGTATTAGCGGCCACCCCTATAGAGCAGCCACCTGTGTTTAAAGGCCACTTTTCGTCACCCAGAAATGACACTTTCTATAGAAATCAACCTGGACAGCAAGGCCACCTGTCTATAAAGGTCAATCTCCTCAGGTCCCAAAGGTGACCAATTATAGACAGGTTTCACTATACATTCAGTTTAGAATGAAGCGTTGAGTTTAGCATCCAATATTGTGTCTATGACAGACAGCATAGGACTGTATGGCAGCCAGATTGCATTGATTTTAATACTCATTCAGTTGTACCTATATGATTTGTACATGATTCATTTTAATGGTGTTGCACTTAGCAAAGCTTTTGTTCTTGTTCGATATCTGCAGTAGAGTTAGCCTGGTCACATGATTGACGCTTGCAAGTGTTGCTTGTTGTTAGATCCTTTGAGCTATTGATTGTGCTTCGTTAGATCTCATGCTGTCAGTCTTTAGTTAATCGGATATTCTGATTCATCCTTTTGTAGCCGTCAAGAGAGCTTGCCACTCAGGTGATGATCAACACTAATGCTTGTCAGATGCAGTCCTTTCTTTACCAGTGAATATCACAGCACATTTTCCTGTTTCTTATGTTGATTGGATGTCTGTTTCAGACTTATGATCAAATCTTATTGTTCAAGAAGTATATTCCTGAACCCTCTCCAAGGTGAGATGCGTTGACGGGAAGGTCACTTTGCCGTGACTACTTCATCATACTTGTAGTGTGACATTAATGACTTGAGTTGAGATTTCCCATTTCTGCCACATTATATAGCTGTTATGAGTTCCTGCAATTCATAAGACGTTCCTGTATTTGCTTGTTGAAGTTTTGGGCAGTGAAGCCTGTCTATAACTGTCATCTTTGGAACCTAAGGATAATGACCTTGATAGACAGGTAGGCTTTCGGTTCAGGTTGATTTATACAGAAAGTGTAATTTTGGGGTTATGAAGAGTGGCCTTTATACACAGGTGGCTGCTCTATAGAGGTGGCCGCTAATGCAGGTTTGACGTTTTCATTGTGATTAATTCTATTCTGTAGGTCGGTCCTCCTCATCGGTGGTCAGAACACAAGGGATCAAGCCAGGGAACTAGCAGCAGGGGTAGGATGAAGAGCACTCAGTCCTCATTCTGTTTTACACAGACACTGCTATTTCGTTTCAGTCTCACTATTGTTAGCCTCCTATATACTACTCTAAAGTCAGACAGACTATAATATAATATAGACGGTCCTCTACAGGAAGAGGCTGTCCCTCTTCCTCTTAATGCACTTATTTCATAAACTACGCCATAAATTACGGTCAGACGCGGCAAATCAAAATTAACTATATCACTATACAATACCACCCTGCTGTATCCTTGGCGGCGCATTTTTGTCGGCTTCCAGGTGATGACGTCGTGGAGTGGCTGGCGGGCGTAGGGCTCAGATCTCACGAAATGGCCTACAAGCCCGAGTCTCTTTGATTGGACAACAGCAGACCCTGACAGTGTCATACGTCTCAATTCAGCGGTGGCTATGATGTTAGGCTAGTGGTAACCAAGGGCATGCCTCAGCAGAGCGTCATAAGATGGGTTTAGACGGCTCGAAACTGAATCAGACAGACTGTAAGTATAAAAGCATCCAAAGAGCCAAGATTAAACAAGACAGGCCTGACACATAACAGACAGTTAACAATTGGCATTGCAACCAATCACATTTTGCCACAACAACTAGCGTATTATTTTGAGTTGACTACTTTTGTTTAAAACTGTGATCGTCAGCAGATCCATGACTACCTCTGTCATCGGTGTTGCTGTCCTAGATCGGCCTGGGATTTGTTAGTTAGTGATTTCATCTGCTATTCTTTCTTTTTTTTGATGTAGATTTTTTGATTGATATTTGTTAGATTATTTGTTTTTCATGTTGTTTTTCGTTTAAGGTGGACATTGTCGTTGCTACGCCTGGGAAACTGGATGACTTCATTGCTACGGGCAACCTGAAGTTACATAACGTATGTTACACTTCGCGTTGTAATTTGGTAGTTATCACATGTTCCCATGGTGATTAATGCTAGTGCTGTCTGTGGATCAAAATAAAGCAAAACAGTAGTTCGATCATGGTTAAATTCAGTGAACATTTGTATCAAATGATTTCTTCTATAGCTTCACTAAGTCAATGTTTAAATGAGTAGATTGCCTTTCGATGGATAGTTTCATTAGGAAGGGAGTTTAACGCTTTTACAACTCGATTGAAGTAAAATAATGTCTAGTGTCTGATCTGAAGTATTTCGTGCAATCAAATTTCTCTGCAGATGGTAACAACACAATGTGATTGAATGCACGAGTTAACTTGTTGTTGTTTAATTTATATTTGATTTGATTTATTCATGAAACGTGAATAATATTGATTGACAGGCAAGCGCAGGAAATATATCTACTTACATTAATGCGTATGTACAGCCTGATGAAATGTACAAAGAACAATACGTTTACTGAATCTAAACAACGTTGTTGTTGTTTTGTTGTCTTGTCTTATGTTAGAATTATAACAACAGGATGTCCTGCATATCCCGAGGGAAATCATTCTGCTTTGGTTGTTTTTCCTAGTTTCTAATTTGTATGTTTGTCAATAGAATCAACACTTTGATTGTTGTGTGATGAATTAGCCTTCCGATGTGTTTATTCCTTTTGTTATAAGATTGTTTTAATTGCTTTGTTCTAGGTCAAGTTCTACATTCTGGATGAAGTGGTCAGTGAAGTCAATTGCTTAGTTTTGTTGAATTGTCAAGGCTTAGATGAATGTTATTGTTGAAACGTTTATTGTTTATTCTGAGACTCTACCAAAGCAATAGTCATGGTGGCTCGTAAACAGAAAAGGCGGCTGTGCTGCCAAGGCTGATCTGTGACGCCGTAACGAGACTTATCGCTGATATGAAACGATATTGTTCATGCAGACTAAGGATACTGTGAGCAGCTCAACAGTAGAGCACTGGACCTGCACTTCAGATATTGTGGGTTCACCTTCTACAATCTCCTTAGTATTTTTGTGATGAACAATATCAGTTTCCAACAGTTATTCTTTCAAGTGTGCCAATGACAAAAGCCAATGATGACTTGTACTCCTGTGTGACTGAACAGGAAATGGAAGCTAACATTCTACAAACTGAAACTCAGTAGATTGTTGACTTGAATTATTTTTTTTACTTTCATTGCTTATTTTCAGGATGGGTTGCTCTCAAATGGAAACCTTGACTTGATCTTAAGGATCCATTCAAAATGTCCCAAGATGTCTGCCGACACCAGAAGACTACAGGTGGAAAAGAATTCTCTGTTTATTTCAGACGCAGGCTCACACCAGCATTGGCAGACTTACTCTTTATTTTTGTAGTTCTCTACAATTAAATCTACTCTAAAAATGTAATTTCTACATATATAATACAGCAGAAATAAAGTAGCTAGCTACTACTTGCTACATTCCCAAAATATAACCAACTGATTTGCTACGGACTTCTTTCAATTTCTTGCATTTACAATCAGAAAACAAAGTCTGATTATTATTCACAAATTTTACATTAATTCCTCTGTGTGGTATTATCTCAACTTTCAAACCTTCTCAAGGATTAAGCTCACAGTGTTCTTGCATTTCTAGATGATTGTTTGCTCTGCAACGTTGCACAACTTTGAAGTGAAGAAGTTAGCGGTAAGAGCAGCACAAATTGTTTTACGTTGTGTTAGAACACACAATTTAGAATCTGCTACAGTTAGTAATGGCATTGTGGGATATTGTTGAGTTCTTGTTTGTTTGTTTTAGGATCGTATAATGCAATTTCCTGCCTGGATTGATTTGAAAGGACAGGATACGGTGCCTGACACTGTTCACCACGTGGTATGTCCAGAACATCCGATTAGCTCTGTGACTACAGTAATTACTAATCGTTACATGTAGGACACACTCTGCGTTCCTTGTGCAATCGCCCAGTAATACTATTCCTTCCTTGGTAAAAGTGTGTCATTACAACAATGCAATTGCGTGTGAACCATCATTCATCAGTGCTTAGTAATTCAGTGAAGAAATATAAATTTATAGTTTTCTCGTGTGCATCGATCACTGTTAGTAGAAATCATTACTGTTAATTAAAGTTGAGTTTTTGTTGCTAATAATCCTCTCATTTGTTGTCAATCATTTTGAATGGTGTTAATTCACAAGGTTTGCAGAGTGGATCCGTTGCAGGACACTAGATGGAAGCACTTGAAAGCTAAAGTGAAGGTAAACCAGCACGACAGAATATTGCGTCCCAACAAACGAAATGTACAGTATTTTGTAAACTAGTGATAGAATAGATCTAAATATGATTGTTTTTGGTGAAATTAAAAATGAATTGCTTGTGGTGAAATTACTTGTTAGCAATAAGAAGGCAAATTGCTGTGTCTGAAGTTGATTGGTCTTGGTTTTATTTCAAGACGGATGGTATTCATCAGAAGGACAATTGCCATGGCAACTCAAGCAGCCCAGGTATGTAGACAATATTGTCCAATCATCTTTGTGCACGTTCAATTTCCCAGTCATAGTTTAGCAATTTGTAAATTATCTTAGTCAGTTTAGGCACAGATATTTTTGCCAAGAAAATTTCATACAAACGAGCATTTGATGTAAACAATAAACACAACGTAAACAAATCATCAGCTTATCCCCGTTCTCAGTGCAGTTAAGGCGTGCTTCTTATTAACCTGTTGCCATCTCCTAAATATTTGATTTTTTATGCTTTGCAATTTGTCTTGAACCTATTCGATATTCCTCCTTTTACAGAGAGCCTCTCAGAGGCTGTCAAAGTGCTCAAGGCGGAATACCTACTAACGGCCATTGAAGAGCATCAAATGGACCAAGCAATCGTCTTCTGTCGCACAACGTTAGACTGTAATAACGTTGAGCAATATCTCGTCCAGAAAGGGGGAGGTATGAGCCAGACAATAGAAACAGATTCCTTAAATTGCTGTTGCATGTGTACGAGTATTTACCGAGCGACGAGTTGTGCGTTCTCGGGATGAGAACAGATGAGAATGAATATATTTGTAAACAGCAGGATGGTAGAGAAGAGGTATTGCATTTGCATTCCTATTGGTGTAACACACTACCTAATACGCTGATACTACTACTACAGTGAAACCTGTTTATAACAGTCACCTCTGAGACATTAGAAAAATGACTTTAGAGACAGGTGCCCTTTGTGTCCAGGTTGGTTTCTATAGAAAGTTTCATTTTGGGGTTATGAAGGCTGGCCTTTATACTCAGATGGCTGCTCTATAGAGGTGGCCGCTTATACAGGTTTGACTTTACAGCATGCCAATTGAATGTCTCACTATTCGTGTTTGCATTGTTTGCCTAGGTAAAGCAATGGTGAATGAGTTCTCCTGTGCTTGCTTGCACAGTGAAAGATCACAGAAAGAGCGACATGAAAACTTGAAAGCGTTCAAGGTGGGTTGTACGATACCACTGTGTTATTATTATGACTGCAGTGGGAAACACTAGTCATTTTCCGCCCTGATTTGTTGTTTAGGATGGTGAGATTCGTTTCTTGATTTGCACTGATGTCGCTGCAAGAGGAATTGACATCGCTGGTATCCCGTTTGGTAAGTGACGTTCGGTCATACTCACTTGATTCA
The DNA here is from genome assembly GCA_900245855.1 of Calvadosia cruxmelitensis. Classification (NCBI taxonomy): domain Eukaryota; kingdom Metazoa; phylum Cnidaria; class Staurozoa; order Stauromedusae; family Kishinouyeidae; genus Calvadosia; species Calvadosia cruxmelitensis. The sequence continues at coordinate 13,908 of OFHS01001194.1, forward strand.
ATTTTTTTAATTTTTAATTTGAACCATTGGCTTACTTGATCATGCGAACGTTACATTATTGTTTTAGGTTTTTTTAGTAATGCCAGCCGGTTTCAACAAAATGCGACCACACAGCCAGGCATATTGGGTTTGCCTGATCCAAATGTTTGGGACGTAGAGAGGCTCCAGCAAAGCATCAAAAACACTGTTTTAGAATTTTGAGTGTCTCACTACATCCCAAGTGTTTGGATCAGGCAAATGCTGACCAAAAATGTGAAACCAACTGTCTATTCTGAATATTCTCACATCTCAGAATGTTTCTTGTATGTTGTTGTTTTCTATTGTGGCGCCTGTGTGAGATGTAGACAGTATTCGCATAATTGTTCTTGCCGGATTCTGTCAAAGTGTTTTGTTTCTGTAATTCATACTCGTTTGTCTTTGTGTTACAGTTGTCCAATTGACCATGTCAGATGACAAAGCGAACTACATCCACAGAATAGGCAGAGTGGGAAGAGCTGAGAGGTATCTTATGTTAACTGCACTTCTAAAATGTCCTAACACAGTGGGGCACATCAATAAATACCTCACAATTAAGTAGAGGAACATTTGGGCGGCGACATCTTCTATGATTTAAAGGGGGTTTGAGGTAGATATGCTAATGGCATGCTATCAGGGACAGCAATTGCTCGCCACAGTTGGTTGGTAGGTTAAACTCAAAGACAGTCAACATACAGTCAACACGCATCCTCGCAAAATGTGTCACTTCTATCGTACAAAAGTAGTGATTTCCAGACTTTGTAAAATGACATAGCTAATAGCAGATGCGAGAGGTTAATCAAATGCGTAACGTATGCTATGGAATGACATGACAGTTTTAATTCCAACTCACCGGTATTATGCCTGCGTCTTTCTTTTAGCCTAATTAGGGCAGATGTAGGGAAGCTTTACAGATACGAGCATCGGAAACATCAATCCGTTGTCATGCAATGTGGGAATGTAGCCCCTCTACATGATCCTCCAACAATTTAGCATCCGGTCTTCGTGAGTCAGATGTCAGATTATTGCATCTAGTCATCCTGCTTTGTTCCAGACAAGTAAGGAAATAGTTACTCTTTGCTCGTGCTGGTTGGTGCTGTCGTGAAATTAGATTGATAGTAAAGAGATTAACGTTGTTAATTAAGCCTTCGTTAATTCCACTGCATTCTCGATCAATATGATTTGAATTTCAGAATGGGTTTGGCAATCACTCTAGCAGCCACAGTCGAAGAGAAGGTGTGTCTCACACGGTCATGGCTACTCGTATTTATTAAAATCATTATATACCATTTGATGGCAGTTTCATTGAAGCCGACTTGAAATTCTCGCACAATTTTGAAATGCTCTGCTTTTCTTCGTTACATTGTATAGAAGGGAAAAAGTTACTTCTAGATGTTACTAGTTACCGGTACTTGTCCCGAAAAATAAGTAGTTTTAGTCATGGGCTAGTTTTTGACTTTCTGAAAAGTAACTAGTTAGTAGTTACTGATAACGTTGCTAGAATTCATCATCATCATCATCATCATCATGGCCATGTGCCCATGTCTTTGGAAAAATGAAACGGTTAAAATTAAAGCAGCACTAAAATAGAGGAATAGCGCACTAAATTATGAGCACTAAAAAATCATGAACAGAGCACTTGAATAATGTGAATTCAGCACCTATTTATGTGATTTCAGCATCATTCCACACCACAGTCTGGTAACAGGATTACAGCACCTGAAAATATGAAATCTCGCCCCTGATCGTGCAGGCACTTGAAATTCTATCTGAACAGTAAATAAATGAAATTTAGCACTTTCCTGTTAGCATCAAAAACAAGGAAGCCGCTTATCGCACATCGGACGTGTCAAATGTGCCTGCCACCAAATTTTCGCGGGAAACTCATTTGGCGCGCAATTTGTTAGTATAAAATGCGTGACAAGGAAAATCTAATGTAACCGTTTGGTTGTCATTAATTGAGCTCCAGCCACTGGCTCAAACAGTCCTTTCTGATTGATAATATCTCCCTTCTCCTGAGGTATACATTTTAAATATTCTATTCTGATTTGTTGAAATTCAAATTGTCTAATCATCAGATTTTGGAAGCCAGTGTTGGGCATTTCATTAGACAAATGCCACGACGAGTATTCTCGTCTTTGGCAGCACATGTGTTAAGTGGTCGTGTTGGATTTGAATAACGCTAAACGAAGCCAGGATCTGAGAAAAATGGCATAAGAGCTATAGTTAAGTATTCATGTCAATGGCAATGGAAAATATGATCAAGTGCTCGGCATCAGAGAAATAGAGCGGACTTCATTTTTCAGGTGCTAAATCAGCATAATTT
>OFHS01001194.1:16282-30282 GCA_900245855.1 Calvadosia cruxmelitensis
CTGTGACCCCTGTGGAAGAGAGGCTGGCGGTCTCTCTTCCGTGTGAGTTTAACTTAGCTTAAACAAGTGTAACCCCATTTAGTTTTTGACTTTCTGAAAAGTAACTAGTTAGTAGTTACTGATAACGTTGCTAGAATTCATCATCGTCATCATCATCATCATGGCCATGTCTTTGGAAAAATGAAATATCCAAACAATACACAAATAGAAGGCGTTCGATAAACGCACTTACATTAAACAGTTTATAGATGTGTATACAAAGTTTACTATATTTTATTTATTGCATAAATGTTTCATAATTTTGAATTTGAACTCCTCGGATGAAGGAGCACAAACGATGTCGTCAGGCAAATTGTCCCAGATTCTTATGGCACGATTGAAAAAAGAATGATGTCGGCAGTTAGTTGATGCATTGTCAACGTGAAATCGTCTACTATTCCCCCGAGTGTTCGTGGTTTGGACACGTACGGAGGCTGGCATTCGAACGTTCACTTTCCCTCGAATAATTTTGTGAAACAAAGACAGGTCGAGAACAGTTCCTCGATATTCTAATGTTGCTAGACCTAGTTTACTCAGTCGTGCAGGATATTCGCTCGTGCTATCGCCCAAACTACGAATGAAGACAGACTGTGTATTTCCTTTGCACTTTCTCTGCCAATTGAATGTCCTTTTTCAAGTAGGGGGAACAAGCGGCAGAAGTATACTCCAAGACTGGTCGAACATACGTTTTAAAGCCACGCATGAAATACTCTGGGTCGTTCCACTTGAGGGATCGCAGCAAATAATTTGAAGTACAGAAGGCCTTCTGGACAACTTTGTGCCAATGGATTGACATTTTGATGTCGGGGGAAATATACACCCCAAGATCTCGCACAGAAGTAGTGACCTTTGGCAAAGCAGTACCGTTCATACAGTATGTGAAATGAGGGTTTCGACTACCAAAATGAAGCAAAAAGCATTTTGCAGTTGCCACCGTTAGCTGCCAGGTATCAGCTCAAGCCATAAATCTGGTAATGGTGTACTTGAACCACTCATCATCATCATCATCATTTATTCTGAAAAATCCGATAGGCTTACAAAAATTTTTTCCACGGGGCAGATACATGATACAGCAAAATTTAAGATTACTGATATTAACTTTAAACAATATATAGAGGGGAAACAGATGAATATTTTGAATTATATAAAAAGGAGCAAGTTTAAGCTTCTAAGTGCCCATGACAAAGATATTTGAATCCGCCAGGGTCAGCCACTTCCTTGATCGAAGAGGGAAGTCCTTTCCACAGATGTGCTCAGCGAACTGAAAGGAAGTTTTGTGGCAACTTTGAATGTATATGTTATTGTGTGTGAATGATCGCGTTTTTAGAAGAAGTGGGGATTTAAATAAGTTTTCTAGCAAAGGAGGAGCAGGTTCATGTTTAATTTTATGCATCCAGGAAAGTTGATGAAGTTTAATCATTAAATTTGCTGAATTAGTGACTTTTAAAGTACAGTAACAAGTTGCAGCCCATCCCTGATTAGATACACGCCACAATGATTTTATTGATTCTGCTTCATGATTGTATTATCGACATGTTTGTTTCAGGTTTGGTATCATAAATGCAGCAACCGTGGCAAGGGATGCTACAACACGCGACTAGTGGAACAAGGCGGATGCTCCATCTGGTACAACGAACCACAGGTATGATGACACTTACTCTGACGAATTATTCTAAGGCAATGACCGCTTTCTAGTTTTGCTCAGGTTTTGCTTAGAATTGCGTGAATACTGATTGATTTTTTGTTCTATCATTTTATCCATGANATAATTTGTTAGTTAAGCCGAATGCTCTACTGACTGACAAAGGGATATTTACGATTGTAGATTGATTGGTTTCACTGGAATGTCTTTGTGTTTATATTTGCAGTATCTTGTTGATGTTGAGAGCCATCTGGGCGAGACCATCTCGTTAGTTCAATCAGACATGAAAGTTCCTGTCAATGAGTTTGATGGCAAAGTTGTTTACGGCCAGAAGAAAGGCACATCAGGTTGGTTGATTTGAGAACCGTTTGATGATGTCAAGTAGGATTGAACGTATCTGTTAGTTGGTTGATGAAATGTGTGCGTCATTGTGAACGGCTGTTACTTAATAAGGCGTGGCATTTCAAGCTACTACTTAAAATAGAACTGCAGTATCCCTGAGCAGGATTATTATGGAGTGGCGAACACCCCTGTGCATAGTATTCCACTGTCTCTTATGAAATTAGTTTATAGCATAATTCCTTCAGAAACAGTTGACATTTGTGATATATGCATGATATGGTTGCTCACTGACTGTTGACTAGAATGGTTGTTTTTCGTTTTGTTTCTCAGCATATCCTAATTACCAAGCATTTTCCACAATGAGACTCTTCCTGAGTCTTATTTTGATATTTAGACATGTTTGTGATGTAATCGGTTGGCATGGTTACATTGTAGGTTCGTCCTTCACCCATCANACACGGCTGAGTTGGCACCGTCAGTTGAGGAACTTGCCTCACTGGAAAAGCAAGCACAGACTGTTTATTTGACGTTTGCACACAATTGGCAGCAGGCGATTGCATGACGCACGCTGAGAGTCAATTATCTACATGGAATATCATTTGTGGATGGTACCAAATAGAACATTAAGAGAAGCGACAACGACTTCTGTGGCCATTGCTTTGGATAGCTTAGGATAGCCAAGGATGGAGTACACTAGCTGCAGGAATTGTAATTAATTGTAGAACAACGAAGTAATTTATTAATGGTATATGCACACGTGTGTCACTTTATTAAGATACGATTCATTGGACCCTACGTTTTTCAGTTTACATTGCGGCCTGATCTTCCTGCTTGGCATCCGGTGATGCAGTATCGAATAAAACGTACGTCTCGCATAATACGAAATGTGGCCTCGTTTGCTGTGATGTTGTGGGATCTCATTTCCATGTCATCATGGCGCTGAGATTTGAAATGTGAAAGATGCTTGAGTTCGCTTCTGATGACTTCTTTGGGGGATTTTAAGGAGCTCTGCTACATTGATTGCAACCTCGCGACTTTAGAAGACCTCAAAATACCTGGAGATGTTAATTATCTAAATCTTCACTGCAATCGTTTTGTTGGACTCTCTTCTCTGCAACATCTTACTCCATTGACGTTTTTGGACGTCTCATCAAACCATATCAGCAGTTTGCTGGGTTTAGATTGCCTTCTAAACCTCAAGGTTCTCAATCTATCGTGCAATAAAATCAAAGATCTCGATGGAGTACAGCCATTAAGGTAACTAATAGGAGCCTCGAGGTTTCTAAGCGGAGATAGCCAAACGCAGACAGACGCAGTTACAAAAGTGACTAGCCTAACGAAACTACAGATTCGCATTTCATCATTCGACTCCAACAGTTTTATGCCCCTGCGGGCTTGTAAGTGTTTGTCTGAAAGTTTATGTTCCATATTTAGCTCTTTTTTGTTTTAGATGGTACTGTTTGTTAGGCTATAAGATCTCAAATTAGATCTCAAGCAATTGCTTTGTGAGCTGAATAGCTAAATAGCTTAATTTGATCTAAATCTTTTAGGTTGCTATAGTGACATCTTGCCTGAGCTACCAGTATCACATCCAATCACAGTACATCTTGGACCAGCTCCAACCCTATATCTGCACACATCTTGCGCAGACCAGCTTGAGTTCACAATTAATAGTAGACTAGACAACTAGTTCTGACAATCATAAATGTACCGCAATCTTGAATAAAATCTTCCAGGCTTATTGGAAATGTCTTACATTTAAATAGCAGCTTGGTAAACATTTCACGCTGCATTGATTCATTTCAGGAAGCTGGTCACATTAAACGCGTCTTACAATGAAATTGTGAATTTGTTTGCATTGAAAAGCTTCCAAGATGGCACCCATTTACTTATGCATCTTGATCTCCATGGTAACAAGATAAGTTCTATTGGTCACTTGATTGACAGCCTTGTCAATTGCACCTCACTGAAGCAGCTCTGTCTCCAGTCAGACACAGATGACAACCCCGTCTGTCACCTGTCATCGTATCGCTCAAATGTCATTGCGCAACTACCGCAGCTTGAGCTTCTCGATAATTTGAATAAGAACGGAATTGCACCAAGTGACGAAAATCTACAGAATATCAAACTTCTTCCAGGTAGGCTCAAGTGAAATGGTCTGTAGATTTCCTGCGGGAAGGGTGCCTTGCATAAATGATGGCAATCTCAGGGGTTGTATCCCACTATCAAGTTCCTGAATTTTTCTCTGATTTAACCAGGGCTGGATCAGCTACCTTTTAAAAGTAACTAGCTACAGCTACAAGCTACTTTCGTCAAAAAGTAGCTAGCTACAGCTACAGCTACTCTCAGAAAAAAGTAGCTAGCTACAGCTACAAAATGCTTTTTATGAAAAAGTAACTCTTGAAAAGCTACTTTTCCGAGCAAATAAAAAACAGCGAGCTTAACGAGGCTGATAATATTTTCGTTCTCGGGGCACACAGCATACAACGAAGAAGAATAACTCGACGAGTCTCCACAGCAGCATGAGAAGTGAAATACTTTGGCGATAAATATGGCCAAGGCGAAGCAGTAACGAGTGTTCTTTGCGAAGCGCTCTCTGTTGTCAAAGATGCCATGTTGCTTGCTTGATTTCAACTGATGAATTGCTGGCGGTGAGACTATTTAACCACTTGCAAGACAACAGTTTATGGAAACACAGTAAATGAAACTGACAGTGCCGCTGTTTTGCTTATGCTTTTGTCAACACCTTCCTGTTGTGAAATGTTGCCGTCTATGTAGGCAGTCTGCCCCGAAAATCGCACCAATTGAAAAAAGATGAGAACACCTGCAGGTAGCGGTATTTCTTTGCATCGCTACTCGCTACCGCTCGACAAGTAGCTAGCTACCGCTACTAGCTATACTGAAAAAAGTAGCGAGTTACCACTACAGTTACCAAAAAAACTAGCGGTTACTTTTATTTCGCTACTTTTAGCGAAGCTACTTACATCCCTGGATTTAACTCAATCATTATATCATCTCACATATTGTCACATGTCAGTTAATCTCACAGTTTTTGAAATGATTTTGTTTAAACTTGCTTGTTATCACACTTTCTGTAATTTGTCGCCATTATCAGACCACAATTCCATAAACATTTATAGCGACTGACAAGGACGCTGATTGGGGTCTGAGTGCTGACGTAAACACTTGATGAGAACTCCACAGTTTCAGAACAATAGACTTAATTAAATTAGTTGGTGTAGACTTCTGCTGGCCTGTACCATGCATTACAGATGTAAGCATCCAGAAGTGAAGATGTTTTTTTGACCAATTTCATTTGTTTATAAAGCAGGACCGACAAGTATTACAGTGAAACCTGTCTAAAACGGTCACCTCTGGGACCTAAGAAAAATGACCTTTATAGACAGGTGGCCTTTCTGTCCATGTCAATTTCTATAGAAAGCGTCATTTTGGGTTATGAAGAGTGACCTTTATACACAGGTGGCTGCTCTATAAAGGTGGCCGCTAATTCAGGTTTGATTGTATGCTGTTATGATATTGCCGTTTTTTCTTAAGGCTTTGAAGGGTTGATCAACTTTGTTTGTCCGACTGAAACATCATCTTCAGCCGCATTGGAGGTGACTCAGGTGAGCACACATGGCTGCCATGGCAACACTCTGCATTGCCAGTAAATCTACTCTGAAATAATTCAGTAAGCGAAGAACGTCATGTGTTTTCAATGTTTTGTAGCAGTCACCAGCTTCTTCTCTTCATCAAACTCCAGTCATCGACAAAGTGATCCAAACTTACAAACAGAATAAGAAAGGACGATTATCTACGCGACAATCTAATTGTAACGACGTAAGTATTTTCAGAAAAGGCATTATTCCTTGCGAGTACACATTCTGTTCACTGGTCATATGTATTGTTAGCAAATGAACATCTCAGCCCTGAAGTGGCAACTATTTGTAGTATTGGGTCTACCTCCTTCACATTGTCACCCATTCTTTGCCCATTTAACTCAATGGTGAAATACTGCCAAAATCTGCAATTTATATAAATTGAGGTGGTTATATTAAAATAAAACATACAAGTTTCCAGGATGCATTTCTTTAATGCTAAACAAATTTTCCCGACTTTCTGTGGAATAGATTGTGATATCACATTTGATCGTTATATTAAATTTGTGCTTAAGGGATGACCCATGATCATATCATGTAACCAAATTACTTGCTATTCACACTTTCTGTAATCAATTGTTTTATATTTCGTTTACGATATGGTCTAAATATATACTCGTACTCATCACCACGAAAGACACATGCTTGTTGCTTTATCACATAGCTAATCCAACTCTAGTTTGATGAAAAATCACTATTTTTGAACACATAATCTTGTGAACCGGTTTTAAAGTTTTGCCATCAAGATATGTAGTCATTGCTCTTAGCCAATCAAATTGCAGCGATTCAAGTTTCTATTTAATGAAGTCTATTCTGTAGCTTTCCTAAGTTGCTAAGTTTCTTGAGATATAATCCAAATGTTATTTATAAATAATTTTGAAGCATTTTATGGTTAAAAGGAAGTGTTCAGTTTTAGTCATTGTCATATTTTTAAGTTCAGAAATAGTTATCTTGCAAGTTTCATAATAGATTGAGACGGAGCTCTTTGTTAAAAGGACAAAAGTCGTTATCAGAGTAGAAGCATGAACGTTCGACTAGCAATTCACAATTGTGTCTACCGGTTTGGATTTTAAGGTTATCTGAGCTTCTTAATTTGTTGATTGCATTTCCAGAACTTACTGTTATTAAATATTCTTGAAGCTGATGAAGCATCAGTCCAATATGTCTCCACAGCAGAAGCTGTTTTCACGTTTATTAAATTATATCTGTTCTAAATTCCGTTGCAGACAGAAGATCACGCTGAAGTTCCCACAAGTGACATCAATGTAGCTAATCGTCTGTTTTTGCTTGAAAACCAAATCAGTAACTTGTTGCAAGTCTACGGGAGTGACAGGAAGAAGGTATAAGCTGTGGTCATATTTCACGTATTATTTTAAATTTGAAGCTGCAAATAACGGATTGGTCTACATTGTTGAGCTGTCATTGGTAGATTTAGATTTAGTTGCAAAGAAAATAAAGATAGTTGATTTGTGTCGTCTTATATAGAGATGGGATAAACTCCAAATCTAAATTTGGTTTTCCTGAACTTCGATGCCAAAATTCAAAATCGAAATAACAAAGCTGTAGACTTGTTGTCCCTTGGAGAATTGCTCTTGAAAATTATTCAAATACGGTTTTCCGTGTTTTAACATTTGAAATTCGAAATCAAAATAAAAAATTTCTCATACTGGATTTGTCCCATCTCTAGTTTTATATCAAATACAGACTTAGATGTCGGTGTTTGTGACCCACTATGTTATGTTTAACTGTCCTGTTAATATTTCTTGTCACAAGAATCTTTATCTTCTAGTTCTTGCCGCTGAACGGGAATATTGTCATTCTTTTGACTTTAATGTATTAAGATTTCAGTTCTATCAGCTTGTTTTGAATGAGGTTAATTTTTGGAATAACCATTTGTTTCTAGCGTCACAGCAAATCTGAAGAGGAAGACACTTTACTAGATGTAGAACCCACGCAGGACATCGTTTGGTCAAACGAAACAGAATCAAGTGATCCTGACATGCCGGCACCATCCATTAAATTACAAACTGCAAAGGAAGTGCAAGTATCCAAGGCCAGGGATAGAAAGTCTTCTAAAACAGGTAATTGCTCTTCATCCGATACATGGGCCTGTTATTGAGGGGATGGCGTCATAAGGTGTGCTTGTAATCCTTTCCACAATGATGTTGTTGACTGTTCACTGTTGGTCAGACTTGACATGCATTATTGTGCTTGTATTCATAGGCAAGGTTTCCGCTTCATCCAAATCAGTGCATGGTTATTTACCTGGCAGCAATATGCGTCAAGTCACCAGCGCAAAAGACGACGAAGCCCAACTGGTATGTCATAATTGTCATTATTAATGACGGTTGTCTCGATTGAGGTTAGGCATTATCAATGTTTGCGATGCCAAGGAAGTGGAGTCCATCTAAGCTCAATCATTGACTCAAAGGCGTGTTTGTGTGAAAATAATTTCATTGAACAAGCAGCATTAGGATTACCAGCTGACGGACAAATATACGATTGTTTACGGAATGACTAACAGAGAAATGCTGCGCTACAATGTATGGATTACAATCCCGGACAACTTAGTTACACGCGTAATCTAACATTGACAACATTCTTATAAGTTCTTCATTAGCACATTTTTATTGCAAAAGTAACAGTTTGCAAGGTTCTTTTGTGATAAATGAATTTTTGATTTGTTTAGATGCTGATGCAGGAAATAGAATTGGAGAGGACGCGGCGCTGGAAAGCTGAACAGGCGGCCAGGCGTCTGACAGATAACATCAAAGAAATCCAAGAAAAACGTTGAGTATTCTGCTCTGTTGAGATCAACCCAATTATGAATGCATAGCACACTTGATCAATATGCCATGGCTTATTTATACGTCCTGCTGCCAGTTGGCGCTGTTTAAACTTGCATGTTGATGAATATATATTAAATGGAAATTCTCGGTCTCCCACTCTGTATGTTTCTGAACAAGATCAAATATCTGTCTATCGATTTCTCTATCTATCTTTACAGTCACTGAAGAGAGATACGTCTACGAATCAATGCTTGCTGCCAACAACAAACTCAAGCAGGCACTGGCCGTTGAAAGAGATGCCAAGCAGAATGCCGAGAAGAGGGAAGACGAGCTGAAGGTGATTAAACAGTCTGCTGTTGTTATGGTGACTTGCATTACTCTGTCTGATACCACAGACATTCTCCTGGCCCAAGCAGATTTGCAATTCCAACTTGAGTATTCTTGACTACACATAAATCAGTAACTTCCACACCATGAAACCAGTTGTTGTTAAATAATTCAAGGATAGGAAATACTCAGAGAATTACTCATATACTGTACACGGAGTAAAAATTTGGCAGGATCGCTACTTTACTCAGTAAATAAATTTTGTGTTACTCTTACTCTGGATCGGAGTAAAAATATTGCAAAGTATCTTACTCTGAATAAAAGTATTCCGTTACTCTGAGTAAAAGTATTTCTGAAACATCGCTTGATTGCCAATATAATTTTCACTTTTTTGTCCCAAAAACTATTTTTTGTGGCAAAGGAGATTGGTATACAGCATCATAAGAACGAATTATGCCAGAGGATTTATGTGATCATGATACTTTTCTGAGCAACACCCAAAGCCCTGAACTGGCCAGTTTTCTATCAACTGAGCTAAGCCATTCTTCAACTCGCTCTCAGGCGACCAAGATTTGCATTCTTTGAGAGAGCTACCCTTGCTGAATGACTTGCACGTCATTCACCTAGACCGATACACACATCTCACCGAGTGTTGCACTGTCATCTGCATCTGAGTGCCTGCTTAGCGCAAAGGGATTATTGTTTTCTTCACTGCATAGCCAATAAACTATAAAAATTTTTTTGTAATTGAACATTGAACAGTTAATTGTGATTATGCTCAGTGACGCCTGAATATTCACCAAATGCCGTACATGATGCGTAGCATCTTGCTTCATCTCGTTTGGCTAGCATGAGACTCACAATAGATTTTAACCTACTGATGTTGAAGACCATTACACGTTTGGTTCCTTTCAATACAAAACTTTTACTTTTACTCTTACTCTGAGTAACATTTTATTAGGCGTACTTTTACTTGTACTCAGAATAATTTCAAGTTGATTTACTCTTACTCTTACTCAGAGTAGTTTTGAAGCTGCTTACTTTTACTCTTACTCGGAGTACATATAAAATGTATCATTCCTGTCCTCTTGATGTTAATACATCAGATGGTTGATAAAATCAAACTACAGCGATGTAATGAAATATTATTATTTATTNTATTATTTATTTATTATTAAGTGGTTTTATTAAAGAAAAACTTCTGTCATTGTTGGGTACAGATGCTTGAGTTTAACAAAATGGGCCATGACAAGATAGGAGGGTCGGTCNCGATACAAAATGCACAGACAGAACAAATGAAAGTGTCTCGTGAGGCACAGATTGTGTCAAAGTACATGGTCAATCATCTGCATGAGATGACATTGAGTCTGCGTTGGCTTCGTTTCATGATTCATTCATTTTCATTGTGTCTTGTTTTATTAAGATCAAGCTTGAAAACCTGCAAAGTGACTTTGGCAAAGCGCAGAAGTCTGTCGGCGACTATAGGGGGATAGTCTCAGCACTAGAAGAGAACATCGCAAAAGTTGAGAAAGAAAAGTTGACATCATCATCTCATCAGGTGCGATGTCCTTGCTGATCCATCTAGCCAAAATTACATGTCTCGTTTGATTAGCATTGAGAGAGTGAATGATTACGTTGCTTTGTTTACGTAGATGAAACAGCTCAATTACCATCAAAGCCGTGCTTCAGCAGCCACAAGAGAAGTGGAACTACTTCGCATTGCTGAGAAACAACTGAAGGGGCAGTTGCAGCAGATGCAAGAGCTCCTTGCGACGAGAGAACAAGACCACAAGTAATGCCATGAACACAATGGAAGCTATCAGCCTTCGTTCAGCCGTTATCGTTTGACTTAGCAATGCTGTTTTGTTTGCTGATTGAACTAGGATCCAATTGGAGAATATGGTCGCTGTCGGCAGTAAGGAATTTACTCAAGCAACAGAAAAAGAACTCTCCAAACAAGAGAGACGATTTCATCAATCTCAACGCCAAATGGAAGAAAGGTGATTGCTGCTGTAAACACAAGTAAACTAATTATGATGCAAAACTACAGACAGCCTCTCGGCGGCAGAGGCAACTACTGAGCTAGTAAGCCAAAGTTGTAGATTAAATATCATAGAAAATTAAATATCATCACTTTAATGACTCAATGTATTAATGATAATTGATAACTAAATATGCTAACTATAATCACAATGAGTTTTAATGACGACTGAGGCCAAATTACTTACCAGGTTCCATCTAGTATTAGTTTTAAAATCATTCTTCAAGATTTATTGACTACTTTTCAGACTCGAAAGCCAGAAACGTGATTACATAGAATTGGAGAATGAGTTCCGCGCTGCACTTCACATAGAAGCCAACCGATTCGGAGAGGTACACGAGCCATGTCCCACGTTTCAGCTACAAGAGAGAGAGAGAGAGAGAGAACTTTAGTGGACAAATAGTTGTAAAATAATGTGCTGATCTTGTATGGTCAACTTTTCAGCTTCAGGAGGAATACCAGAAAGTAGCACAGGAAAGGGACTTCCTTCGTAACTCATTGGATGTTGTCACCACAAAGAAGGACAAAGAGTCATCTTTGATAGCAGAACTGACATCTGTAAGAATGACTCGTGTTCTATCGGAATATTTGTTGATCTTGTTATTAGACGCATCACCAAAGGAATCAGTTATGTTTGTTCTTTAATCAGATGGTCAAAGAACAAAAAATTCGCTTAGAAGAAATCACAAAATCAAGACATGAAGTTTGTTCACAGTACAAGGTCAGTTGTTGCTTACAACTGCCATGCCTTCTATTAAATGGATCGTTTCAATGCTTTGCTGCGTTTACTCGGATGATTTCCACTATTTCTAGGACCGCATCGCTGCGCTTGAGTTGGAGTGTTCTCAGTTACGAAAGCAATCGCAGCATGTTAACTCACTTGAGCAGGTCAGCCTCTCTTGCCATCAATGTGCTTATGGTCATCCAGGTTGAAAATGAGATTTTTCTGCTTAATTGGAATAATCGTTTTTCAGGATAAATCAAAGCTCGGTGCACAGATCCGTGCGCAGGACTCCGTCATTGAGGGATTGCGAGCCGAAAGGAAACTATGGGGCATGGAGCTAGCCAAGCAAGGTAACCAATAGCAACAGTGCAGAATCAGGTGTCAATCTGCTATCGATAACAGCCAATCAGGTTGGTTTTTAATTGACGACTGGCATCTGGCAACGGTATGCTGTAGAATACGCACTGTGTGGTTTGAGAATACGTTTGAAGGAGAGACAATTTTCTATCAATATTCAATCAACATTACATACAAAGAGACAATGGTAATGCTTGGCATGATGCAATTGACGCCACTTGAATTCTTTTCTCAAAGGTTCATCACTGGCACTAGATCGAGGTCGTCTTGAGTCCATGGTAGAGAGACTGACAAAAGAAGTTGCCCAACTGCACAAGACAGAAAAGGTTTGTTGATGATGACATCATTGACATGCAATGACGCTGCATAGATTAATGACGTGACAGTTTAATGAAGGATTTGTAAAATTATAATTGACGCCTTGGGTTATTCTAGATAAATGCTTGAAGAGAGCGGATCAACTTTATGGTGTGTTTGCTTAGACTTCAATTGCCTCGTTTATTGTTAGATTTGTGACAGGTGACACTGAACTGCGTCTTCTCATTGAGCGCACGAGAAATCAGAGCACTGTATATTATTTAACAGATGGATTGTTGTTCTGCTAATTGTCTAAAACACGCTATCGGGTTGTTGTTGTTTCCTTTTTGGTCGTTAGGAGGATGCTGAATCAATTGCCATCAAGCAGAAATTAATTGAAGATCAAACGGATTCAATTGGGAAATTGAAAGAGGTAATTAACGTGAGATAGATTTCGAGTGCTCAGTGCTTGACATTTGGAATACAAAGGCACCGCTGTGTTTTAATCCAATTCTCATGTTGTCCTTCAAAGACATCAGCCAAACAAAGTGAGCAAATTAAGTCAGCTCAGATCAAATTTGATGAAATCGTGGAAACACTGGAACGGAATGTCCAACATCAAAATCAGGAATCTGAAAAATTGCAGGTCTGACCAATTCAATGTTATCTCAAATTGATTTCATTTCTTGGACTTAAAAAGAGCAAGAATATACGAGTGTGCATGAAACCCCTTCTCCATTTCTTCTTTTTATGTGAAAAGCATGATGTTGAGGATTTGACCCAACAGAAGAGGGCACTCAAAACAGAAGCAAGATCTCTCAAACTTCAGTTAGACAAAGAAAGCGAAGAAATGAGGTGAGTTTCATGTATGGTGTCATAGTGTCATTCTGTCTGCTTCTCTAATATGGTTGAGTCCAATAGGCCGACACGTAGCCTTCCTTTTGCTTCACAAGTAGCCAAACCCTGAAGTACGACAGTATTGTTGTTCTAATACAATGAAACCTGTCTATAACGGTCACCTCTGGGACATGAGGAAAAGATATTTATAGACATGTGGCCTTTATACACAGGTGGCTGCTCTATAGAGGTGAACCGTGGCCGCTAATACAGATTTGGCTGTATATGAATGACATTCGTGCAAGGTGTCTAGTCTTCTGTATTACTTTTGGGATATAGATTGTTGAAGCGCAAGTGGGCCGAGAGAAGTGATCTGATCGACCAACTTGAGAACAAAGTGTTGAAGATGAAGCAGAATTTTGATAGCAAAGAAGCAAAACTGCAAGAACAAAAAGAGATTGCGTTGACGGATTTGAGGTTGGTTGCATAATTCATTGCCAGTCGAAGCTCACAGCCAAATGATATCCACTGATAATAAAACCAACATTGTAGCCTCAATTGCAATGCATTCAACAAATTTGTTTGATAGATCTCGTAAATTATTCTTTCAGTTGTTCATTGTAGAATTACAAAACGTTTACTGATTATTGACTTTATCGCTTTCTGTTTCTTGCAGGAAAGCAAAAGATGAATTACAGACTTGCCAAGGAGATCTCGCAAAACAGCTGGATACTCAAAAGAGGAACTACAACTTACAGATGCGCAAGATTATTGCTGCCAAGGATGATGAAATTGCAAAACACAAACAAGAGGTGAGTGCAATTCGATATTCAAAATTGCAAACTCCATTTAGTGTGATGCAATGATTAGAAAATCAGATGTGTCTACCATAGCTCTGTTCAGATATGCCCCGCCTTTCTTAAACATTAAATTCCGTAACATGTAG